>JADEYB020000011.1:1402664-1504340 GCA_015832495.2 Alces alces
GGGGAATACATGTAACTCCATGGCTAATTCATGTTAATGTATGAGGAAACCCACTGAAATGTTATGAAGTAATTAGCCTCCAACTGATAAAAATAAATGAAAAATAAATAAATAAATAAATAAACAACATAAAAAAAAAAGAGAAAATAAAATGCCCATCTACTCACTCTGCTTGCATGTGAAATAAAAGTGACACAGTATCAGCAAAGGTGTATTGGAATTATTTCAAATGGATGAAAAAAAACACAAACTTGAAGCATTTAATTAAATAAATACAGGCAAACTTGTGTTTAAAAATAAAAAAAGAAGCAGCTGTTCCATAAAGTCACAGTCTCTTTACAAGAGGTCCTGAGGGTTCAAGGCCTGCAGCCTTGCCCGCCCTCCTCGGGCAAGCCCCAGAGGCTGGGACTCCTGCTCCCCGCTCTGCGCCGGGGCCTCCGGGAAGGTGGGCAGCTGCGCACGAACCATCCCTGCCCGGTGCCAGAGACGGGCGCCCATCACGCGTGCGCGCGCCCCGGTCCCCGCCCTGGCAGGGGCGGTCAGGAGAGCTTCCTGGCGGGCCGCCTCTGCCGTGCAGTAACGAAGCAAACACTTCCCCGGCCCTTTGTCAGCGCGGGGGCGAGACTCGCCGTCCTGGGGGGCTCGGCCCACCGTCCCTCGCCGGCCGACACTAAGGGCAGCGAGGGGGCAAGTCGCCGACTCCCCCAGCTAGACAGCGGGCGAGGGTGAGGCATCAGGAGGGTCTGCGTGAAGCAAGGCTTCAGGTCGGCGTGAGAAGCCCCAGGGCAGAGTGGCGCCGCTCCCCGTGGAGCCAAGCAGGACCAGAACAGCAGAAGCCTGGAGACCTGAACGCTGCCCAGCTCTCAGGCCAGCCGCGGCTGAGCGCGCAAGTAGGCAGGCTAAAACCAACAGCGCTTCAAAGGCTTTTAAAATGAGATCGCTGGTTGAACCACAGCCCACAAAGACACGTATTCTAAACTTCAAGGGGTTGTTGGCATGCTGCAATAGATGACTTAAATAGAAACCAGAGACTCATAACCTGAAATGTCCGGGATACTATGAGAAATTGCTCATCATCTCTAGAACTAGGAAAATCTCAACTGGGATGAGGAATGATCATCAAAAGAGGCCAAGTGCCATGATGACTCACATGCTGGAATTCTCTGATGAAGACCTTAAAGCAGCTATCATAAAATGCTCCAGCAAGCTATTACAAATGCTCAGGGAGAGGGAACAAAAAAAAAGGTCTCAGCAAAGGAAAGGTAATTGAAATTGAGGAACATGTCGATAATAAACAAAGAGCAACAGAGACAGTTAACACAGAAACTATTCTTACTTTAAATTTAAAAATTACTTTCAATGATTAAAATCAAAGATTATAATACTGTCTGATGTGGTTTTTACTGTATGTACAAGTAATATTTAAGGCAATTTTGTTATAAAGGTGGAAGTGGGAGAGAGGCCTCAAAGACGGGTAAGGTGGTTTCATTCACCTTGCTGTGATAACTTATTGAAACAAGATCATACATTGTGATAATGTGGAAATGTATGTAACCTCTAGAGCAACCACGAAAACCACTGTGCAGATATACATTCAGAAACACTGAGGACAAGTTAAGACTGAATATGAAAATATTAACAAGGAGGCAAAGAAGGACAGAACATAAAGCACAAGGGGAATAAACAGGAAACCAATAGATAGCCAGAACAGAGCCATAAGCAGGAAGGAAATTAACTTACAGTAAAAAACAAAGCTTTCTGAAATAAAATATCTAGGCACAGATTCAAACATTATTTACTGGAGGATTCTCCCAAACATTTCAGGAAGAAATAACTCTATTTTACACAATCTCTGCCAACAAATAGAAGAGAAGGGGATGTTTCTCAATTCATTTTATGAGACCAGCATGGCCCTGATACCAAAACTGACAAAGACAATACCAAAAAAAAAAAAAAAAATACTGACTGATATCCACCATGAACATGAAAGAAAAATCATCAATAAAAAACTGGCAAATTCAGCAATATATGCAAGTAAAAATACACCATGATAAAGAAGAATTTAAAGCAGGAATGCAAGGCAGGAACAACATTTACATATCACTTAAAGATGAAAAATGACACAATTGTATCAATTGATGTGGAAAAAGGACTTGTTATTCATGATGAAAATAAAGATGCTGCTTTTAGTTTTTAAAAGCCTATCTATCTGTATGTATGCATATATACATACTATACTCACACAAATATGTATTTATATTAAATAATGAAAATGTACATGCGAACTAAAACTGTTTATCTATGGGGAAGAAATGGAACATAGTGGAGAGAACAGAGATTAAAGCTGGGTTATCTGAATTATCCTTGTATACAAATTTGGTTTTGCATCCATATAAATGTTCTACATATTCATTAAACAAAATGACTCAAAGGAAACTAGCTGTATGTCAAGCTGGACACTCACCTATGCTAATAAGATTTATTTCAGTGAGTTTAAACAAAGGGCTTTGAGTACACATATCTGGTGAATATAGTCAAAGGATCTATTTGCCACTTCTGCTGTATAATCATAAGGGATTCTATTTAGGTTACATCTGAATAGCCTAGTGATTTTCCCTACTTTCTTCAATTTGAGCCTGAATTTTGCAAAAAGGAGCTGATGATCTGAGCCACATTCAGCTCCAGGTCTTGTTTTTTCTGACTGTACAGAGCTTCTCCATCTTCGGCTACAATGAATGTAAACAATCTGATTTTGGTACTGACCATCTGGTGATGTCCATGTGTAGAGTCATCTCTGTGTTGTTGAAAGAAGGTGTTTGCTGTGACCAGTGCGTTCTCTTGGCAAAACTCTGTTAGCCTTTATCCTGCTTCATTTTGTATTCCAAGGTCAAGCTGGCCTGTTATTCCAGGTATCTCTTGACTTCCTGGTTTTGCATTCTATTCCCCTATGATGAAAAGATGTCTCTTTTTGGTGTTACTTCTAGGAGGTCTTGTAGGTTTTCATATATCATTCAACTTAAGCTTCTTCAGCATGAATGGTTTGGGCATAGACTTGGATTACTGTGATATTGAATGGTTTGCCTTGGAAAGGAACAAAGATCATTCTGTCATTTTTGAGATTGCAGCCAAGTACTGCATTTCTGACTCTTTTGTTGACTATGAGGGTTATACCATTTCTTCTAAGGGATTCTAGACCACAGTAGTAGTTATGATGTTCATCTGAATTAAATTTTACCATTCCCATCCGTGTTAGTTCACTGATTCCTAAAATGTCGATGCTCACTCTTGCCATCTCTTTAATCACTTCCAATTTGCCTTGATTCATGGACCTAACATTTCAGTTTCCTATGCAACAGTCTTCTTTACAGAATGGGACTTTACTTACATCACCAGACACACCCACCACTTGGTATCATTTCTGCTTTGGCTCAACTGTTTCATTTTTTCTGGAGCTACTTCTCTGCTCTTCTCCAGTAGTGACAGCACATCTACTGACCCGAGTGTTCATCTTTCAGTGTCTTACCTTTTTGCCTTTTCATACTGTTCATGGGGTTCTCAAGGCAAGAATGTTGAAGCAGTTTGCCATTCCCTTCTTCAGTGGACCTTCCCTGGTGGCTCAGAGGTTAAAGCCTCTGCCTCCAATGCGGGAGACCCGGGTCCAATCCCTGGGTTGGGAAGGTCCCCTGGAGAAGGAAATGGCAACCCACTCCAGTATTCTTGCCTGGAGAATCTCATGGACAGAGGAGCCTGGTGGGCTACAGTCCATGGGGTCGCAAAGAGTTGGACATGACTGAGTGCCTTCACTCACTTTCTCCAATGGACCGCGTTTTGTCACAACTCTCCACCGTGACCCATCCATCTCGGGTGGCCCTCACAGAGGATGGCCCATAGTCTCATTGAGTCAGACAAGACTGTGCTCCATGTGGTCGTTTTGGTTAGTTTTCCGTGATTGTGGTTTTCATCCTCTGGGCCCTCTGATGGATGAGGATAAGAGGCTTGTGCAAGCTTTCTGGTGGGAGAGACTGAAGGTTGGACCATAAAGAACCTGAGTGATGAAGAATTGGTGCTTTCAAATTATGGTGCTGAAGAAGACTCTTGAGGGTCCCCTGGAATGCAAGGAGATCAAACCAGTCAATCCTAAAGGAAATCAACTCTGAATATTCATTGGGAGTACTGAAGCTGAAGCTTAAGCTCCAATACTTTGGCCACCTGATGTGAAGTCGACTCATTAGAAAAGACCCTGATGCTGGGAAAGATTGAAGGCAGGAGGAGAAGTGAGAGACAGAGGATGAGATGGTTGGAAGGCATCATCAACTCCATGGACATGAGTTTGAGCAAACTCCGGGAGATGGTGAGGACAGAGAAGCCTGGCGTGCTGCAGTCCATGTGGTCCATCTCATTTCTGTCGTCCCCTTCTCCTCCCACCTTCAATCTTTCCCAGCGTCAGGGTCTTTTCCAATGAGGTGGTTCTTCACATCAGGTAGCCAAAGTATTGAAGCTTTAGCTTCAGCAACAGTCCTTCCAATGAATAGTCTAGGTTGATTTCCTTTACCACTGACTGGTTAGATCTCCTTGCCATCCAAGGGAGTCTTCTCCAGCACCACAGTTCAGAAGCATCAGTTCTTCGGTGCTCACCCTTCCTTACGATTCAACTCTTACATTCATATACGATACTAGAAAACTCATAGCTTTGACTATAATGACATTTGTTGGCAAAGTGAAGTCTCTTCTTTTTAATATGTTGCCTAAATTTGTCATAGCTTTCCTTCCAAGGAGCAAGCTTCTTGAATTTCATGACTGGGGTCACTGTCCACAGTGATGTCAGGGCCCAAGAAATAAAATCTGTCACTACTTCCACAGATTGCTAACATATGGCACTAATCAATTACTCTGAACACTGATAAAGGAAAGGAGATTGGAATTGACATGTGCACAGTACTGATACTATGTATAGAATAGATAGGGCTTCCCTGGTGGCTCAGTTGGTAAATAATCTGCCTGCAGTGAGGAGGCCTGTGTTCAATCCCTGGGTCGGGTCGGTCCCCTGGAGAAAGGAATGGCCACCCACTCCAGTATTCTTGCCTGGAGAATCTCACGGATGGAAGAACCTGGTGGGCTATAGTCCATGCGATCGCAAAGAGTCAGACAGGACTGAGTGACTAACAAAGACACACACAGACCCACACGTATAACAGATGAGAGCCTGCACACGCATGTAACAGATGAGAGCCTGCGCACACGTGTCACAGATGAGAACCTGCACACACGTGTCACAGATGAGAACCTGCACACACGTGTCACAGATGAGAACCTGCACACACGTGTCACAGATGAGAACCTGCACACACGTGCCACAGATGACAACCTGCACACACGTATCACAGATGAGAACCTGCACACACATATCACAGATGAGAACCTGCACACACATGTAACAGGCAGCTGATGGGAACCTACTGTACGGCTCAGGGAACTTACTCTGAGCTCTTTGGTGACCCAAATGGGAAGGAAATTCAAGCAAGACGAGGTATGTATCTATCTTGCCTTTGTGTGTAAACTGTATTTCAGGAAACCAAGCAACTGATGAGGAACGGTACCTCTTAATCAAGGAATTCCAGCTAATTAATGTAGAAAGAAAGAACATTACCTTTCTGCAAACTCTAATGAAATTATATACATAGACAATGATTAATTTTTCCCAAATTATCTAGAAAAAGATTTACTGATGATGAATTGTATAATGAATGGATTAGAATGAAAAAACTAAACCCATTGATCAATTTTAATATGATAGAAAAAGAGATGATGAAATATTTTATACCTTCTGATAGAATACAGTAGAAAGTACACAGAAGCACCTACAAAATATTTTGGCCCCAAAAAAAAAAAAATCAATCCTAAACCTCATCAACTCTATAGACATAAGTACTAATTTAAAAGATACACAGAGCACAGAGGAACCACCAAAAGTCACCAAAGGAATGGAATCACTCAATCTGTACACACAGAAATAACCTGATTCCTTTAATTTAAAAAAAAAGAAACTCTTATAGATAAAAGAGACCTATTAACCAAATGCTATGTTTTGGTCTTGTTTGAAATTTCATTTAAATAATCAATTGTCAAAATATATTAATGGGATAATTGGAGGAAATTTGAACACTAACTGGATATTTGATGGCATTAAGGGATTATTTTTATATTTAAGTGTGATCATGATAAGGCATCACTTTTAAAATAAAGAGCCATTATCATTTAGTTATATTTTGCATTTTTTCTAGACTAAAAATGTAATACATAGTAGCTGCTTGAAACAATTCTTTAGGGCATATGGGATAGTGATATGACCTCTATTAGGACACAGGATCATATTGGGGGAGCTGGGTAAAGAGCATTTGTTATATTATTTCTTCTTTTCTGGGTATATTTTTTTAAGATTCTATATTAATAGAAAAAGCCATACCAGGTTGAAGAAGATGCCAGAAGGAAGGAGGGAGATTAAAGATGGAATAATGGACAAAGAAACTGAGAACAAGGGGATGGATCTAAACCAACATTACATTAAGTGATAAAGATATTTAATTTTTCACATTAAAAATAAAGAGAACTGAAGTTATGGCAGAGAATTGCACATAAGCTATTAGAAGGTGACTGTCATTAATAAATTCTAAGCGGCTTATGTTTGTCTGGAATGGAAATAATTTAAGTGTATACTTGGTTATAATCAATGCAGCTTCCCCAGTGGCTCAGGGGTAAATTATCTGCCTGCAATGCAGGAAATGCAGAAGATGCAGGTTTGATCCCTGTGTTAACATCCCCTGGAGGAAGACATGGCAACTCACTCCAGTATTCTTGCCTGGAGAATGCCATGGACAGAGAAGCCTGGCGGCTACAGTCCTCGGGCTGGGTCGGAGGGAGTCAGACACGACTGACGCAAATGAGCACCCAGCAGGCATGTGGTAAACATGCTGTTAAATTGTTTTCAAGTGAAACCACTAAAAAAGCAGAAATAAAACAGAGAGAAGAGTCAGAAAAAGGCAAAGAGAACAGAAACATAAAAGAAGCAGAATAAATAAAAAGGACATGGATGTGATGTTAGAAATGAATTCAAATGTATCAATAACCACAATCAATGAAGACAGACTAAATTCTAGAATTAAAAGACAAAGATTGTCAGACAAGACTGGAAAGAGAAATAGTTACATGCTTTTTAACAGAAACTTAAACCCAAGACAAGATAATACAATCAGTCTGAGAGTAAAATGATGGTAAAATAAATACCAGCCAAATACTAAATATAAAGAAAATCTGCTGCTCTTATAAAAATATAAGAAAAATTATGCTACACAAAAATATTAATAGACAGTAAAACATACTACACAAATGCAGACAATTTCCCAGGAAGAAACAACTTAGATAACATAAAATATCAAATTAGAGTTAGAAATCAAAATTTGAAACAAATACAAGAAGAGACCAACCAATCACCATAACACAGAACTATGTTATATAAATGTACCTTTTAGTAATAGTAGGTTAAACATATAAAAATTTTTACATATAAAATTTTATGTTTAATATAAAACATAAATATAAAGATATCAAAAATTTTAATATGTCTAATATTAAATATATAAAACAGAGCCTCTTTTACTGGTAAAAATAGAATGTTTGAATAACATATTTAATATGCTTTATGAAATGGATATATATAAAACACTTTATTTACAAACTGTAGCATATGCATTCTTTCCAACCACAGTATAAACAAACAGTATTAGAGATGACTCAAAAATTAAAAACCTCAATAAACTGACAACAATGAACAGAATTGAAACAGTCATTCAAAATATTTAAACGGGCACAGATGGTTTCTCAAAAATGTTTATCAGACTTCAATAAGTAGATAATTGCTATCTCGTATAAATTCTACTTTTACATAATATTTTACAGGGAAAAATTCTAAGTAATTTTCTGAGACAAGGATAGTAGAAGGCGTTTGTATTACAGGACAGTCAGTCATGTTAGATGAAAAAATTCTTCAATAAGGAGCGTACTTAAAAATGTAAACTATCATAAATAAGTTGGTTTTATCTCAGAAAAGCAAGATTATTTCAAATGAAAAATTCATATGTTCATTCTAATATTGAAAAATTATTAAGCATTTGACAATTTTTAACTACACTTACATGAAAAAAACCTTCAGCCTACTAAAATCTGAAGGAAGCTCTTTCTAACAATAAAAAGTGTTTAAAAATCTACATCAAACATCATGCTAAGTTGCTTCAGTCGTGTCCAACTCTGTGCGACCCCATGGACAGCAGCGCACCAGGCTCCCCTGTCCATGGGATTCTCCAGGCAAGAATATTGGAGTGGGTTGCCATTTCCTTCTCCAACATCAAACATCACACTTAATAACAAAATGCAAAACACATTCACTTTAAAAACAGAAATAATAATGCTGACAAGCCCAATGGAAAATTTGGCAGAAGGTTTAAATGAGCATCCCAGAGAAGAATAAAAAATTATCCCCAGGTTGTGTGCAAAGCTATTAATCTTCATGGGTAATCACTGAGAGAAAAAGGAAAGTGAAAGTGTCAGTTGCTCAGTCCTGTCCGGTTCTTTGCAACTCCATAGACTGTAGCCCACCAGGCTCCTCTGCCCATGGGATCCTAAAGGCAAGAACAGTGGAGTGGGTTGCATGCCCTCCTCCAGGGGACCTTCCCAACCCAGGGGTCAACCCCGGTCTCCTGCATTGCAGGTGGATTCTTGACTGTCTGAGCCACCAGGGAAGCCCTTGGTAAGCAGGAAAATGCAGATTCGAATTATAAAGAGATGCCACTACATGCGAACCAGGTGGCCAAAATTTAAAAGTTGGCTAAACAAAAGTGCTGGTGAGTTGAGGGTCACCCTCATGCTTCTCTGGTGGGCATGTCCATTTATACAGTCATTTTTTCAAAACAATGTGTCATCACCTAGAAAAGTGAAAGATGTGTGTATCCTATACCCAGTGATGCTGTTCCTAGGTATGCCATCCACAGAAACTTGTGTGAAGGTACGAAGGATGACCAGCGTGAGAAAATTGACAGGGGCATTATCAACAGAGCAAACTCTGGAAACAAGTCAAGGGTGTGTAAAATGGCTTAACAGATTGCGGTGCACGCGTAGATCCGAAAAAGGCAAGAGAGGGAGGAAGCTACGGTGACCTGCATCGACCTGGGTGAGTCTCAAAAACAGCAGTGAGGGAAATAGGCAGTGACAGGAGAATGCTCGTGGAAAACCTAGCAGTGAGGGAAAAAGGCAGTGACAGAAGAATGCTCGTGGAACCCTGCCTGTGCATAAAGACCAAAAGCGGGCAAAAACTGCAGGAAGTGTGGTTTAGAGATACGTGCCTATGTTATAAAGATACAAAGAAAGGAAAAGAAGTGGGTCGTGACAGTTCCGGCTTGCAGTCACCTGGGGAGCGAGCAAGAGGAGGAGTTTGCCGTCAAAGAGGGGTAACTCAGGAGACTTCAAAGGGACTGCGATTTTCCTCCTTTCCAAGCTGCAGAGTGGATACACAGGTGTGCTTTCCATTGTCACATGTATGGATGCATCCATACGTGATGTGTATTTTGGGGGCATTAATGATATTTTGCATAAAAACCTTCCAACACTGTATAATTAGGGAGCAGGAAAAATTCAAACATCCCAATTTATGTGGTTGCTTATTCATGCCAAACCTGATGTTATACAAATGAGTAACATACCACCTGGGGCAACTTCAGACTTTAATCGTTGTAGCCAAATTTTCACCATGACATTTCTTTGGGTAATGGGAATTCTTATTTTTACCCCAATCATTGATGTATTCAACTTGCATTCACGACCTGTCCACCACCTACACCCCCCAAAACGCACACACCATGCGTATGTAGCATATAAACACATTTTGTTTTAATTCACTTCTCTTTTCGTCAGACATTACAGGCTCTCTCCTGGGATGCAGTCAAGCGTTTCTATGTTCAGATGAATTTTCTGGCCCAAGGAGATAATTTTGCACACAGTCAATAGCAATATCCCAGAAGTGAACCAGAAAACTGAACGAGTGAAACAAAATTCAATAGCAATATGAGAGCAGAAAACCCCGTAACCACAGAGGGCATGCTTCCTAAAGAACACGCCGGTGAAGGCAAACGGGGCGCAGAAAACCAGCACAAGATCCAAGCTGATGCGGCCGCATTTATCAGGTAAGTTTGCAATAGAAAACAAAAGAATCATTCTGCCTCTGTAACTCCCAAGGGGTCTCTTCTTCTTAAGTTTTAAAAACTCAGTTTATGATCACGGATCACACAGACCTGTACATCAAGCCTGAAGTGAATTGGTCACTTTATTGAGAACCCATTCAATTGTTATGTCACATAATGATGCATGAAAGCAAGACGCAGTTGTGAAGAAAAGCATGTTGGGTACAGACTGAGTCAGGCATGCAAAACAGTGCATTTCCGCCTGTCCCCCACATACAGAACAGCCATCTCTGCAATCCCAGAGCTAAACGGAGAGGACAGAAGGTGGCTAATTAAAACACGGATTGTTTCAAGATTCATTTTATCACAGTACAGAGCATCACCTGAGGCCCTGGAACTTCTGAGTAGAACAGCAAGGGCTCACCCCTCACATGGTTTGAATTAACTTCATATTTCAAACAAAATATCTATGAGAATTTTATTAAAATGACTATAGATCAGTGGTGTTTTATGGGAAAAAACATGCATTTGTTTACATGCATGAGTAAGAATATGTATAGCTATGAAAATTCTTAGTACACAAAATCAAGAAAAAACAAAATTGTGCTCTTTAAACCCAAGCTCACACACATATCTCCGTATGTGCATATATGCATGTGCTGTCGCTATGAGTTTTAAGTGGCTCAGTCATGTCTGACTCTTTGTGACCCCATGGACTGTAGCCCACCAGGCTCCTCTGTCCATGTCCACGGGATTCTCCAGGGAAGAACACTGGAGTGGGTTGCCATTTCCTCCTCCAGGGGATCTTCTCGAGCCTGGGATTGAACCCACATCTCCTTCACTGGCAGGTGGACATGCACATAAACACACCTTCATATACACACAAGTATATATACGTGCCTCACCTGGTCCTAGATCAATACATACACAAGTCTGTGTGTGTGTGTGTGTGTGTGTGTGTGCGCGCGCGCGCATGTGTAACAGGTTATGAACATCCAAATGAACTTTTGGCCAACCCCATATAACTACCTGTAGCTCTATACTCCATCTGTATAACTATGTATATGTATAGTCATGTAGATTTTATATATATATATATATATATATATCCTGGGTCATCCCTTAGGAACTTAATCCAGGCAGTACATGTATGACTGCTTGGCGTTGTCCTATGGCCGAAACCAACACCACATTGTAAAGCAAACATCCTCCCATTAGAAAAACAAAAACAACTTGATACGGAGCGGCAGTAAGACTGAATCAGAACTAAAATGAACCGGAGATGATCCCCCTCAGTAGCTGTCGCCAACATAGATGCTCCAATACGTGAAAAATATTAGCAATGGGTGAAAATGGAGCAATTTAATATCTTAAGAAATAATTTAGAGAATTTAAGGAAAAACTAGAAATTTTCTAAAATTGACAACTGAGACTCGGTGAGGGTTTTTCCACTCTAAGGAAGTGGCAGGGAAGTGAGCTTTCTGCACCATAGTGCTGACGGTAACTATAATATGGTAATGTGGCATTTCAAACAAAATTACTGCCACTGACACTGTATAAGTTCTTCTTAGGAAATTAATATATTCATATTTTTATGGTGCTAACAGACTTTCCTATATCATTTAAATATTGATTCAACTGTCTCTATGAGATCTTTTTCAAACTTTGTAATTAACAGTACCACCTAGGTCATTCATAAAGACACATTTTTCTCCTAATATTTACATCTTCTCCCCCTGCTAATATTTGATGAATGATTTTGTTGTTGTTCAGCCACTCAGGCATGTCTGACTCATATGGACTGCCGCACATCTTCCCTGTTCTTTGTGATAAATGCATACATACATCAATGCAAACAAGAAAAAGAATAAGATGATTTCTTTTAACTAGAATGTCAAAAGAAACTTAAGGGAAACTCCACAGAGCTCCATGAAGCTTACATCAAACTCCTTTCTTACCTACAGCATGTGTTGCCAGAACTAGTTTGCCACCTGAATACACACTACTTTGTATTCTTCTCAAATTATTTCTAGTATTTCTGGTTCGTCTCCTTATATCACTCAAATTGCTTTTGTGAAACTAAATTTGGTTAAACATTTTATATTGTTTGAAAGTAACAAAAGGTATAGCGGTTAGGTTGTCCCAGGGTTCTCTCATTGGCTTACCAACCTCATGAAACATCCAGATTCTTGATTTCCCTGTGCATTCCCCAGTCCATTAGTGCTATTTTTGTTGTTGTTTGATCGCTCAGTCATGTCCAACTCTTTGCGACCCCTTGGACTGCCAGGCCTCCCTGTCCATCACCAACTCCCAGAGTTTATTCAAACTCATGTTCACTGAGTCAGTGATGCCATCCAACCATCTCATCCTCTGCCATCCCCTTCTCCTCCCACCTTCAATCTTTCCCAGCATCAGGGTCTTTTCAAATGAGTCAGCTCTTCACATCAAGTGGCCAAAGTATTGGAGTTTCAGCTTCAGCATCAGTCCTTCCAATTAATATTCAGACCTGATTTCCTTAAGGATGGACTGGTTGGATCTCCTTGCAGTCCAAGGGACTCTTAAGAGTCTTCTCCAACACCACAGTTTGAATTCCTCAGCACTCAGCTTTCTTTATAGTCCAACTCTCATATCCATACACGACTACTGGAAAAACCATTATACAGACCATTGTCGGCAAAGTAATGTCTCTGCTTTTTCATACAATGTCTAGTTTTGTTATAGCTTTTCTTCCAAGGAGCAAGCTTTTAGTTTCATGGCTGCACTCACTGTCCGCAGTGATTTTCGAGCTCAAGAAAATAGTCTGTCACTGTTTCCATTGTTTCCCCATCTATTTGTCATGAAGTGATAGGACCACATACTATGATCTTAGTTTTAAGATCAGTTCAGTTTTAAGCCAGTTTTTTTCACTCTCCTCTTTCACCTTCACAAAGAGGCTCTTTAGTTCCTCTTCACTTTCTGCCATAACAGTGGTATCATCTGCATATCTGAGGTTACTGGCATTTCTCCCAGCAGTCTTGATTCCAACTTCGGCTTCACCCAGCCCGAAAATTCACATGATGTACTCTGCATATAAGTTAAATAAGCAGGGTGATGATATACAGCCTTGACGTACTCCTTTCCCAATTTGGAACCAGTCCCTTTTTCCATGTCTGGTTCTAACTGTTGCTTCTTGACCTGCATACAGGTTTCCCAGGAGGCAAGTCAGGTGATCCAGTGCAATGTAGAGGGTGTGGGTTTGATCCTCAGTGGGAGAACTAAGATCCTACATGCCAGGCCCTGTGGCTAAATAATTTTTATAAAAGCTTCCTTATGTCTCAAGAGGGCTTCCCCTGTGGTTCAGCTGGTAAAGAATCCACCTGCATTGCGAGAGACCTGGGTTTGATCCCCGCGTAGGGAAGATCCCCTGGAGACAGGAAAGGCTGCCCACTCCAATATTCTGGCCTGGAGAATTCCATGGAGTGTATAGTCCATGGGGTTGCAGAGAGTCGGACACGACTGAGCAAATTTCACTTTCACTTTATGTCTCAAGATGCCACATGCTACATTAGATCAGTAAAATCACTTGTTGAACTGAATCCATGTAAACAGCTTATATTTCATTCAGAGTTCATAGAGGAAGGAGATTCGTGATCACATCCACAGCCTCTTTATATTACTATATTAGAGTGCCTCTGTTTTGAAGCATTATAAGTATTTTTTGGATTCAGAAGGAGAACAGATTACAAAAAGATGAATTCTCTCAGGAGTTACAGCTCTCAAAAAGAAGTCTTTGAAATGTGCATGGCATTTGGCTCTTCATTCAAATGCAATCTCTGACCCTTTTGAAGTTTACCTTTCCCTAGTTGAATAGATAGTGCAGGAAGAAAACAGACTGCAATTGTAGTATGTGTTTCTCTAATATTCAAAGAGCATTGGTGAAGGGCTCAACATTAATCTTCAGCTTATTTACCTGGATAAATGCCATTATGTGCCAGTCGTATTGGATATTAAGAGTAACCTGACTTACCATTTATACATTTTCTTCTGATTGCATTTCTCCTTCCCTGTATTTGGAAATAAGCCCATGGGAATATCATGTCAAGAAACTAATCAGAAATATAATGGACACCATGTATTTTCCAAAGAGACAACTCCATGCATACCAGTGTTGGTCATAAATTTTAAAAACCAGAGCCATATTCCAATACAGCTGTTCCCTTTGTCAGTGTGTTCACCTGTGCTGAAAGTCTGTTCCTTTAGACTCATATGTTTCATCCTGTACATGCTAATCTCTGCGGATCAGTTCCAAGCAGTCAGGTAAGTGTTCATAAGCAACTTACAGGAAAACTTGAAGTTGTCAGGGGTCATATTTTAAATGTCTTCTGAATGATACAATCAACATGCAGCTCACTGTGCTTTGTTGCCCACCAAGAGAAATAACCAAAAGAGAATGGGGAGGGGGACAGTTGCAGCTTTTTAAAACAACTGGAGCCTGAAACGATAGTCGTACGTGTACACAGTCTAAATCGCCTTGGCACTCACATCTTCCCACAGGAAATTTCAGCGTGTGGTCTACCACTTGTTTGTTTCACAAATATTTATTGACTATTTGCTGTGTGTTAGGCAGGTATGGGCAGGATAGATTCAGCATGGGGCAAAGCAAACATGTGCATTAGTTTCACGTTGCTGCCCTAGAAAATAAGCACAACGATACATATTTGTTATCTTACAGTCACGAAAGTCAGCAGTCTGAAGTTAGTCTCACTGGACTAAACTCAGGGTGCCCTCAAGGTGAGCTCTTTCTGGAGACAGGAGGGGGGCTTGTTTTCCCTGCCTTTGGGGGCTCCCAGGGGCCACCTGCTCAGGGGATCAGCTCTTTGTATCTTTCTCATTTGCAAAGCACGTCACCCCAACCACCTGTTCTCTCTTCCACTTCCTCTTTCTGACTCTGACCTCCTGCCTCCTCTTGCACAGGCCCTTGTAATTACAGTGGGTTCATCTGGATAACCCAGAGAACTGTTCCCATCTCAAGATGCTAACTTAATCATGACTTTAAAGCCTCCTTTGCCAGGTAAGGGAACATATTTACGTTTCTGAGGACAAGGATGCTGACGTCTTTGGGACATTATTCTGTCTCCTACACCAGGTAGCTGGCCTAAAGCAGCTTACCTTCAAAGACGAAGCCGACAAATATGAAACCAAGTCAAGAAACTGCATAATTTCAGAATGAATGTGTACTATGGAAAGTTGGAAATGGTGATAGGAAAGTGAGTAACTGTCATGGAGGAAGTGGCTGTTCTAGCTGAGCCAGTCAGAGGAAGCCTCTGAGACAGGAGACCTCAGAGCTAAGTGATCAGAAGGGAGGGAAAGAACTTTCCGGTTGTAAGAGACAGCAAGTGCAAAGGCCCAGCATCAGTAACACGCTCGGGTGTTTCAGGACAGAAGAGAGGCCACGGGGCTGGAGGAAGACTCTGCCCTGACCATAGACCTCTGCAGGTCACACTGAAAAGCTTGAATTTTATCCATATTAGAAGAAAAAGCAAAGGGGAATGTTAATCAAGGGGAAGGCATGATATAGTTTATCCTTTGAGAAGACCAGTTTGGCTGTTACTTCAAAGTGTGGACTATAGAGGGTGAAGCTAGTAGCGGTGAGGGGCTGGTTGGGAAGAGAAGTTTCAGCATCCGGGAAGGGTACCAGGGTGTCTTGGGGAAGATGCTGAGAAGTTACTGAAATATATAGTGCTAAGTCACTTTAGTGGTGTCTGACTTTGCGACCCTGCGGACTACAGCCCACCAGACTCCTCTGTCCATGGGATTCTCCAGGCAAGAATACTGGAGGGGGTAGCCATGCCCTCCTCCAGGGGATCTTCCAGATTCAGGGATCCAACCTGCATCTCTTGCGTTTGCTGAAATGCTAGCGGATTCTCTGCCACTGAGCCACCGGGAAAACCCTGAAATATATGGAATACCTCCTGAACAACTTGCATTTACGTTTCCAATTACTCTAGCAAAAACACAATCCTCCCATGCACCAAATCACCACTGTGTCTCCTATGTAGATACACAACAGGCATGAGTATTGGCGGATGGCTTCCTAGTTAACTCGGTCTGGCAGTCGATTTGACTGATATTTGTTTAACCAAGTTGACCATCCGTTTAACTGAATGGATTGGATTGATCTGCTGTTTTGGTGATGCTGAGAAGGCTGTCACCATCTCTGGGGTATCCTGGGCTCTGACCTCACATTCCTTTGATATAAAGCTACTTGTAAGCATCTTGGTTGATATTTTCTTGCCTACACTTGGGGAAATGCCTCTACATATATTTTTTTGTGATGGTCCTTTGATGTCCAGTTGACTCTGTAGCCAAAACCCTGTTTGCAGAACCAGTCTTACTCAAACAAAGCAGAAGTCCGTTTGCTTGCCCTTCCTCACATCCCCGCCCCTCTGTCCATGATCGGGGCAGGCTCCAGCCAACATCCTGCTCACCGCGGCTTTGTCAGCAGTTCTCGATGCGACTGTCCAGTTTTAAGTAGGTGTTCCATGTTTGTGAGTTATTTTCCTCAGCAAATATTTGTGTCTGGAAATTTTGCTTGGGGCACAAATAAACCTTGTACGCCTGGAGGGGGGGGAAAAAAAGCACGTCCATATTTGCTGTTTCCTTGGAATAAACAGAAACCCTGGAATGCATCTGGAGGACAAGATTCACGCAGTTTGATCTCATTTATTTGCCCAAGTTCATCAGAGGATGCTGTGTCAAAACTGGCATTAAAAGCTGATACATGAAATGTTCTGTCAAAAAAAGCCTAGTATTTGGGTTTTAAGAGTAAAGTTTTATAAAACGAAAGGAGGCAGACCCCAGGACTTCAGAATTTATGCACACAATGAGGCTGCAGACCAGATCTGAGCAGGAAGGGAAATGTTTTCTTGACATTTCTTTTTCAAAACAAATCAACACTCGAGGTTGTTTTTCAAGGCACAATTCAATAACTGTGTAAAAACAGTTTTCTTAAAAATTTCCTCTCCCATGCAACCTGGAATGCCCTCTCTCTTACATTTTGTTAGTTTTAAACTTTAACTGTTCCAGGACCCTTCCTGATTTAACCTCACTTGTGGCGGGGAGGGACAGAAATCACACCTCACAGGATATTATATGCGAAAGAAAATATATACTGTTTTGTGGCAGACACAGAGGCACGCAAAGTATTATGCATTCATATTTTTTCAATATTGCTTCAGCCCTTTTATAGTTAATTGATTCATTGACAAATTGTTCTTGATGAAAGAACCCAAGACTGGAAATAAGAAAACTCAGCTTTGTTCCCAGCTAGCGGCAGTTGTTTGAACGTAAACCCAGACCTTTCCACACTCAATTTAGAGGTCACCCAGCCACTTCACTATTCATTTAGTCAGAAAATATAGACGGAGATTCAATCCAGTTCAAATCAACCTGATTCAGTTCATAAACGCAGCCTTTGGGAGCACAGGCCCAGCAGAACTGAAACACTGCTCTAACCACACAGAAGGATGCCTTCCCATCTGAGGGGCGTCAGTGTGCACACCATTCCTCCACAGGCCACGTTCCAACACCGCAGTCAGACAGCTGAATCCGATCAAGTCTGGATTTTCCTGCTGGGTTTTGCCATGAAGGATTTCAGCTATCTAATCTTCATAATGTGTTTGATATTGAAAAACTTTGTGCTCATGCCAAAATAACCTACAGTTTGAAAATATTCAAAGAAGCGTAAATGCATGTCTTTATGCTTAAACATCATCTTAGGAGAAATGGGGTGAGAAATGTGCTCTTAAATTATAAACATGTTGACATTAAAAGGCACTATCCCCTGAACTAGCCTGGATACTGATGTTCCAGATTTCCTTATAAAAATGTTAAAAATCAATCCAATCAATTTTCTAGACAGTGTTGCTAAATAATTTATCTTTTGTCTGTCACTGTCTTGTCTCCTCCTTCAAGCCTATATATCTGAATTTTTTTTCTTTTATTAAATTTTACAGTGCTGCATGTGTTAATAAACCACGTCTTGTTTGATTCTTTTTCCTTCACATCTACTTTCATTTTAAAAATGATTCAACAAAATATGAAAAATAATTACAGTGGTTTTCTTTAATGTAATAACTCTTGCAGCAGATCACCTCATCCCTATAATGTTCCTGCCTTCTAGCATTTTCTATGTCAGGCTCATTCACATGCTGTCAGGGTTTTAGGATAAAAAATAAACATTGTTTTCAATCAATAATTTGAAAATCACTGGTGCTGGTCCTTTCTTCTGAGTAGAAATTACCTAACATTTCACAGAGGGCCCAGCATTCTCGTGAATTGGGAAAGCAAGTAACCTCATATGCTCATAGAAATTGACAAAATGGGAAGCTGGTCTTCTCAGCTAGGAAACACTCCAAAGACTGAGCTTACAGGAACGTCCCTGGTGGTCCAGGGGTTAAGACTCTGCCTTGCAATATAGGAGAGGTGGGTTCGATCCTGGGTCGGGAACTAAGATCCCGTACCCAGAGGGGCAACCAGGCCCGCAGACCACAACGACTGAGTCTGTGCGCCGCGGCTGGGGGGTGTGTGTGTGCCAGTGAGCGACGGCGAATGCCCGGCGGAGAGTCTGCATGCCCGTCGAAGGGCCAGCTCAGCCTCATTTAAAAACAGACAAGCAAATATGTTCTTAAAAAATAAAAGGACTGCGCTTGTAGCTGCCCCAGACAACACCTGTGTAAGTCATTGCATATACTCGCTGTCTGTTAGTTCGTCTTCACCCCCCTGGACGAGTCCAGTGTAACCTGGGCTGAGCAGTCGGCCGGCGTGATCCTCAGCTCTGGGGCATTTAAACGGAAGCTCTCTGCTTCCCAACTGTGATTACTTGTCACTGGGTGTGAAACTGGGCTAGATGGCATTTCAGGTCCTTCCAAACTGAAGACAATTTGATTTTGTGAGGTCCTCCGCTCCTTTTATGCTTTCTTTTATTTCTCAGCCGTCACAGGGAGAAGATTCACACGGCAGCTATTCTGTTATGTCCCTGACTTCACTTGGGGCATTCTTGTGGTCAGAACTTTTTATGAGACTATCAATTCTTATAGAAAATAGCTCCCACATCCTCAGCTATCCTTTCATCCTTAGCTTCTTTTCCATAGGAGGGCAGCTCCTACCAGTGTCAGGACACTTCCCACCCCCATAGGCTGACGTGCGTATTCCTTTCTTCACTCAACAAAGGTCACCTTGTGGCTGGGTGGCCAAGAGTCTGCCTGTCACACAGGAGACCAGGTCTGACCCCCGGCTGGGGAGGCTCCCGGCAGGAGGGCAGCGCAGTCCGCTCTGCTGCGCTCCCTGGAGAGCCCCATGGCCAGAGAGGCCTGCTGGGCTATACCCACGGAGCCGCAAGGGCTCAGACAGGACCCAGCGACTAACGCGTTCACTTTCTATCAAACAATGTCTGGTGTTAGATGCTAGGAACTCAAAACAGATCGAGAGAGACCGGAATTTCCTTTTAATCAGGCTTTTAGCCTGGAATGTTTAGTTGGCTGAAAGGTGGTCCCAAAGACAGGTCTGGATCCGAGTTTCTGGAACCCATGATTATTGTCTTCCACAGCAAAAGAGTGAATATCACCTCATGTGGCAAAAGGTGCCAGGGATCTTGGGGAGAGGAGTTTTTCCTGGATCTTCCAGGTGAGTGCTAAGTGCAGTCACCTGCATCCTTCTAACAGAGACGAGAGGAGGATCAACTCCACACAGTGGAGAGACTGTGGAGTTGGAGCAGAGACAGCGAGAGGCTCACCAGTCAGGAACGCCGCACCCGCCAGGCCCAGGCGAGGCGAGAGGGAGGGTGGCCGTGTGGACGCCTCGACGGCGGATACCTGGCCTCCAGCACGGGGGAAGAGTGCTTTCTAGTGTCTTAAGTCCCCAGTTTACAGGCACTTGTTACAACAGCTCCCCTAGACAAAACAGCACAGAAAGTCAAAACCGAGGCGCCTAAGCCTTTGACGCTCTGAGCTGAGCGGCCTAGTAACGTGTAGGGTCCTTGCAGACCACCTCCTCTCCCCAGCTGGCGGGTGACTGGCTGACGCGATGGGAAGGCACTGCCTGCTGCTATGCCATCGCTGACTTAAAAAAGAGCATGCGCCTGAGCGGTGAGCCTAGACACAAGATGCACGCAGGGATTCACGCATGTGGATAGGAGAGCCGGCCGGCTTTCTTCCGAGTTACGAACCTGCCATTTCATTTCCTAGTCTTCTGCAGTCACTGCGATGTCCCCTCCCCTTCTTTATTAAACAAAAACAATCGGAAAAATGCTTAAAGATTTGCCTCTGAGCCGAATACTTCAACACACTGACGGTTACTTTTCCCCACTTCTCTTCGGTCACTCTCCATCCACTTTGTCTCTGATTTTTACCACTTCGGTGTCTTGTGTTTTGACGCGTTAGAAACGCCTCCGTATGGTCAGTGGGCCTGGGCTTAGTCACTCAGCCATGACGCCTATGCAACTGCGACCCCATGGGCTGTAGCCCGCCAGGCTCCTCTGTCCACGGGGTCTCCAGGAAAGAGTACTCATCATTGCTTCTAATGCATGTACACTATTTAACTGAGTTACCATAGAATTACCATAGTCTACTTAGCCATAACTTTTTACCTCCTCTTTGAAAAGTTTAAAGAATGTTTAATCATGTTATATTGAACATGTGTAGCTTTCCCCCTTTTCTTCAACACCTTTATTGAGGTAGAATTCAGATACCATGAGATTCACCCAGGTAAGGGTACAATTTGGTGGTCTTAACTAGGTTCACATGCTATTTTATGTCAACTAGCTGTCAATTAAAGGAGGGGATTACAAAATTCCAAACCTGGAGAAACACTCCCCAGTGTCCCCCAAGGCTCCTGCCCACTGCGCTCACCAAGTCCAAAATGCGCTGAGCCTCTACTGCAAGGAGCTGTCCTTTAGAAGGGGCGAACGGAGAGTGGGTCTCCCCGGGGCTCAGACAGTAAAGAGTCTGCCCGCAGCGCAGGAGGCTGGGGGTCAGTCCCTGGGTGGGGAAGATCCCCTGGAGAAGGAAATGGCAACCCTCTCCAGTATTCTTGCCTGAGGAATTGCATGGATGGGGGAGCCTGGCGGGCTATAGTCCATGGGACTGCAAACAGTCGGACACAACTGAACAATTCACACACATACACACACACACACACACACACACAGAGAAAGAGAAAGGAATGAGTCTCAAATATGTGCTATAGTACGGATGAACCTTAAAGACATTGTGCCCAGGTGAAATTATCCAGACACAAAGGACAAAGTTAGGCCACTTCCTCTGAGATGAGACATCATAGAGACAGAAGCAGGATGGGGTTTGAGAAGGGCGCTTGGAGGGGAAAGGGAGTTGTTGTTGAGTGGGTACAGAGTTTCTATTTGGGAAGATGAAAATGATGTGGAGATGGATAGTGCTGATGACTGCATATTTGAATGTACTTAATGCCATTGAAGTGTAAAATTTAAAATGGTAAATTTCACATTATACAGATTTTAGCAAAGTTTTTAAATGGGATAAAAAGATCCCAAAAGACAAATTGCATGAGTCCATTTATATGAAATGTCCAGAACAGGCAACTCTGTAGAGACAAAAAAAAAAATGGATTAGTGGTTTGGGGCACATGGGAAGTGATTCCTAATGGGTGTGGGATAAAGAAAATGTTCTAAAATTGGTTGCGGTCAAGGTTGCACAATCTAGCCAGCAGTCATTTTAAACATTATATAAGACAGTTACTTTAGAGTTCAACTGAAAATAAGGAAAAGTCATTTTAGAATTACTTTAGGGGTGACAATGAAATTAATACCTACAAAATATTTTACCTGTCACCTTTGTTGGTTACAACAACAGTATAAAACAAGCCAAAAAAGGAAAAAGGATGCAGTTGTTCTGTAATATGAGTGTTACTATATGTCATACACATAGAGCTGGGTCAAGTGGATACTGGACACCTATTTCCTTCTCTCTCTTTCTGAAGTATCTTAGTTATGTTCAAACAAGCACATAGCCCATGAGACTCACAACTGACCTCTTCTCATCCTGAGCCTCAAGTCTAAGCATCGAAACTCCATCCCTGTGCAAAGGATCGGCCTGGGAATGGGTAAATGTCACAGTATGACCAACGGGCCACAAAAGACCTGTCTGTTGAGGTCTTCTTAGTAAGTGCCTCCTTGTTTACCTCTGAGAGATGGAGCTCTCTTTCTTCTATAGTAAGAAGCAGTGACCCTTTTGTGATCCTATGACATTTTAGGAAGAAGGTGGCACTTTGGACTATAGAATGGAGATGGGATTAATGATTCCAGCACTGATCTTTTGAATCAGCCAACACTGAGCTTCACCCTGCGTGTGCATTTTCAGCTAAGAAAGCCAACAAAACAGTTCATTTTTTTTTTTCCTTAGGCAAGTTTGTATTATACTTTCGGTTACCTGTATACATCCTAAGTGATAGACTGACCTAAGAAATACTCAGTAAATGGCCCTACGTAAATCCACTTGTTCACTCACAGTCATGGCTTTAAATAAACATTCCTTTACTGCAACTCAGTTATTATTTAAATTAAAATCTAACACAAGTAGTGCCATATGTGAGACCTGACCAAAAAGCAAAAAATCTCAACAGCTAAGAAGTAAAGATAAAATGTAGTGAGCATATCTATAGCTTTCGGATTTCTTTGGGTTTGGGGGAAATAAAGCAAAAAGACATGGAGTTCTTGGTACTTAATAGATCTATATGACTACATAGCAAATTGTTCCTGTTCCTTCCATTGTAAAATTTGAACACTTTTCACTACAGAAAGTTGTTATAATAATGTATGTTTCTTCCAAAATTCTCTCATCAGATAATGCTTCCTGCTGAACTACTCTTAGCCTATTCAAGAATGTGGTAAAAACAATGTAATTTGGGAGGTGGATCAAAGCGAAATTACTTTCAAAAACTACCTAACCCAATACGTATGTTCACAAAGGTAAAATACACAAGTAATAAATATGAGCATATGGTCTAATAGGAAAAGATAAAAATAAATGGGGAAAGAGGCATGTAGCCCAGAAAAGGGAAGCTTTTATGTGTTATTTAGGAAGTTCCTTGGTAAAACAAGAAATCATGCTTGCAACTATGCAGTGATGCGGAGAGAACACTCACTGGTTTTCTTCTCTTCCATTCCACACAATGGTGTGTCACTCCCAGAAAACAATGAAAAGTTCTTCCATGTCTAACAATGATTGTTCCTCTAACCAAATGTGTCCCTCAGGATCTCTTTGGTATTCTGAGATTACATCCCATAATGCTTCAAACTGTTGTAGAAGAAACCAAGTATATGAATGAACCTGAATATGACTTTAAAATAATGCACAGGATGATTTGAGAGCACCTGTACATTAGGGTGGGAAGGAGTTTGCAGTCTGGGAAGGCCGGGCAGGCAAGATGTGTCTCAGCTTTTTACTTAGGTATTTATTTATCAATTGTCAATGACATTGTCACAAGACGATCTGTTGAAGACTTTTACTTGTTGATGATGGAAGCAAATATGAAAGAAAAAGTCATTCTTTGGGGCTAATGCTCTTAGTGGTTTGGTATTTCCACCCTTCAAAAACTGCTCTGATCTATAAACAAAAACTATATTTAAAAGAAGTATCAAGAAGAAACATATAGAAGGTTTTTTCCAAGTCACTCCTTCTATTTTATCATCAAGCACTTCTTCTGTGGTTCACCCCTCTGTTGCTGTCTCTCCCACCCTCAGCGTTTCCCCTAGTGGAGGACCTTCACACCTTTATACTTCTCCACGTTAGACCAGCAAGCTGTGAGGCCTGTGAGAATGAAGGGAGAAATCAGCTGGGGGTGCTTATCTATGGATTCACAAATACTGCCTTGGGATATAACACATGACTGCAATCAAAAAGAAAATGCTCCGATCTGCTTGCTAGACCAAGAGTTAGCAAACTTTTTCTATAAAAACCCAGGGAGCAAGCCTTTTAGATTTTGCATGCAACCTCCTTCACAACTACTCAGCCTTGTTGTTCAGTGAACAAGTAGCCTTAGACAGTACAGACAGGAAGGAGCATTACTGGGTCCCCATAATGATTTATGGGTGCTGGACTGGGAATTACACATAATGTCCATGTATCATGAAATATTCCAATTCTTTTGATTTTGTCTGTCAGCAATTTAAAAACTGTAAGAATCACTATTTGCTTGCAGTTGTACAAAACATATGACAGGTAGTCTTAGCCCCTGGGCCATAGTTTCTGACCCTGTTCTAGATCACCCTCTTTTTAAACGTCTTAAAATGGGGAAAACCAGGAAGCATCACACCTTATTCTAGGATACTTTCCGCTTCTTGAGCCGATCAGGTCAATTTTGTAGTCACAGAATGAGAAATCTTAAATGGGGACATGAAGCTTGTCTGACAAGCCCATGATCATGGTTTTATGAATGATGCATAAAACAGTCAAAGCATTCACCGTCACAGCTCTGTTAAGCCTAAAGTCTTTCACAAACACTGGGGTGGCAGGAACAAAAGTTTAGCAAAAAGCAAAGATTTTTTCTCATGTTTTATTGTCAGATTTCTTCTTACAGGCCTTCTTCTCTCAGTCTCTAATTTAGTGACATGTGTTTTAACTACTTTCAGTCCTACCTACTTGTGTGTAAAATCCACTCTAAATGCAATGTCTTCAAAGAACAAGCGTCTATGATGTTTGCAGTATGGTGGCTGACCGTGGGTTCCTTGGCTGGTCTCTCCTGAGGCTCCTTCATGAAGCTGGGTTCAGCTGTGAATCCCTGGGTTCCCCAGGGGAGTGGGGTGGGGGATGGGTCTCTCTCACTCACTTTTCCAGAAGTCCTCTTGGATGGAAGCTTGGGCAGCCTCTGACATGAGCATAGGTAGAAGATGCAAAGTGTCTTGAAGCTCAGGCTCCCAAATTTCCATGACATGCCATCATTTTCTCCAAATTCTATTGTTCTGAGCAGGTCAGAATATCAGCCTAGATTCAACAGGGAATTTGTGGCCACTGAATGATTATCATATCACACTTATCTCAGGGCTTGTGGAAGCTATGAGTGCAAATTATACCTTTTATTTTGAATCATTCCAGCTTTCGTAACTGAATATTAAGAGAAACCACTCTAATGACATGGTTACTAAGCTTTGTGATGAGATTTCAAGAAGAACACAGATGAATACTGTTTACAAGACTAGACTTAGTCATAAAATTGGTTTGCCCTCGTCATTTTGGTAATAAGGAAAGCTCAGAAAGACTGCCTGTGGAGAAAGTGCAGATGGTGCCCACACAGGAAGCCTTGTGGGAGCCCCATCCAGGTCAGGAAAGGCTTCGGGACAGGCACCTGCAGGGTTTTGGAGAAAGGAAGCCGTGTGCGGTAAAGATTGTCAAAACAGAGCGTGGGATGGCTTTGGTCATGGACACAGCCAGAGCCGGGTCAGGAAGAGTACCTAGACGCTGTCCTAGTGAACCTGGGCGTGAGTCACAGGTAAGTGACCAGCTTCCTTGTTAGAGTCTTTTTAGTTCAGGTTTGACACTTTGTTGAGAATATCACACCATCTTTTGTGACACTGGAAAACATGTTTTCGAAGATCACTGGGAAACCACTGGGGCTCTGAGTTCCCACATTTCCATTGATGGGGAGGAGAAATGCAGTCAGGAATAGTACTGCTCCAGGATGGCAAACCGACCCCAGCCATCGAGACCCGATGCGCAAAACAGCCCCATTCTGAAATTGTCAATGGTACTAGTGATAATCTCTTTCCTCACACCTAAGTGCCATCTACTGGAAGTTGCATCCTGATTTACATGCCGTACCAAAAGATGTTCCAGATTACAAGATGCTTCCTGACTGATTTCAGAGGTAAGTTGGGAGTAAACATGCTTTTTAGAGCTGATGGAATTATTATTATTACTCATAGTAATGACTAAAACACAAACTAAATGATGAGCACAGGAGACTGCTAAGTATTTTTCTTTTTTTTTTTTTCTCTATCAATGCCTAACAGTCTGTGAGAGACTTTCTATTACTCTAATTCCTAGTGTATGAACAAGGCAACAAGAGATTTGGCAACAAGAGGCTCAAGAGATTTGGTCATTTATTCAAGGTCAAGGCCCCAATACAGGGGATCTTCCTGGCCCAGGACTGAACCCAGGTCTCTGCATTGCAGGCAGATTCTCGACCATCTGAGCCACCAGGGAAGCCCATTCAAGGTCAGAGGGTCAATAAATGCAAAGCCAAGACTTTGTCCTTGGTCTTTGTAAGACCAAATCCTGGTCTGTTGATCCATATGCTCTCTGACTTCTGCATATTGGTCATGGACATGTAGCAAGATATCACTCAGTTAACTCTCATAAAAACAAACAGCAAATAAAGACTTCAAAGACTGAAGATCAAAACAGAATGGAGAAAATCCACAGGCCAGTGGGAACACTCTAACTTTTCTATCTCTCAGAGGGCAGGGTAAATAATTTTTGATCATTACGTAGAAGGCAGTGTGCTCACTAGTCCCAGACATCTTCATTCATTCCTTTTCCCCTTCTTATGGTTGCTAAAGTCCGGGCATCATCCTCCAGTGAGTCGTGCTCAAACGTTAGCAAGCATATGGATGACTGTATTTGAAATCCTGAAAGTTCTGTCCTTGATGAGCAACTTTGGGCACTTTCAAGAAAGGCTTTGTTTTCAGTCGCTGTCAGTCACAGTGTATTGGGGATTTCATTGCTCAAAGGGGATAAGACTGCTTAAGCAAGAAAGTACCTAGCAGAGAACACTGTCTGGTATTCGGTGATGTTCCATCTAATTCTTACATTCTACCATTACTTATTTAGATACTAATTTGGGGAATGTAATTGGACCCATTACTTTTTCATCAATTCAACAAAGTTTGATGGATCACCCCTTATATCACATACCATGCTGGGGATGCAGGGATGATTCCCTCATTTCAAGGAGTTAGTAGTCTCAAAGAAACCAATGGTTGAATAAATGATTGTGACTGAGGTCTGCTCAGGATGACTTGGTAACAAAGGTAACAAACATAGCTCACCTGGGCTGACCGATTTAGCTTTCCTGGTGAGCTGAGGCTCCTGCTGAATATTTCAAAAATGCAAGAATTAGACAAGATAGATGATGAGAAATGGCTTCTAGGGAAGAGGGGTGGAGCAAGTGAAAGGCAAAGAGGCAAGACTATTCAAGAGGAAGGAAGGTGCCAACTCTCCATGTTACCCTGTGCGTGTGTTTCCCACCACACACCAGTGCAGAGCCTGCCAACCAGGGCTAAGAGCTCCAGCTCACGCTTTCCAACAGCCCCATGGGAATCCTCCATATTCAACCTGTTCCTCCACCGATGCACCTTCAGGTTACCTCCAGGGTTTTGCTACTATAGACAATGTGGTTATAAACAATCACTTATGTATAACTGCAGGCTTAGATACTTTGATTTCTCCCAAGATCAGTTCCCAGATCTGACATTGTTGAATCAAAGGATATCACATTAATTTTTTAAAATGCCAGACTACCGTATCAGATTATCTTCTCACCTAGCCATGTAGGTTACAAATCTTAATGATTTTGGCTAATTTCATAAGCAATGGGCTTGAGTTTGAGCAAACTCAGGGAGATAGGTGAAGGACCAGAAAGTCTGGCGTGCCGCAGTCCATGGGGTCACAGAGTCGGACATGACTTAGCAGTGGAACAACAACAACAATACACAGAATAATCAGTCTTCACTCTAATTTGTACTATTCTGGCCACTGATAAGGTTGAAAATGTTTCCTTTTCTGGGATTATCCTGTTTACCTTCATTGGACATGTTCCACATTGTCTTTTCCTTGTCATTTTTAGGGGTTCTTTTGAATACTTAGATTATTAACCATTTCTTTTTTTTAATTACAAGAACTTTCCCTCCAGTTTGTATGCTGGCTTTTGTATAGTGACTTGACTCTCTTGACGTCACCTCTAATGCATTTCGTTACAACACTGTGGGGAGAGAGCTCGTTAGGCGAGACGGTGTGTCCGGGCTGTCTCACCTGCCGCTTCGTCAACAGTGCCCGAGTTACAGCTGAGATCGCTGCAGCGCCGCGCGGGCACATCACGAGGTGCCCGCCTGGCGTGGGCTCCTGCGAGGGTCCGCCGGGACGCGCCGCACCATGGAGCCCCGGCTGCCGCAGCCCTGGGGCTGCGCTCGGCGGCCTCGTGTCTGTGAGCCCCGAGGCTGTGTTACGGCTCCGTCCCGGTTCTGCCGGGGCTGCGGCGGTGCCCGCGACGTCAGCCCGGGGAGAGGCTGGGTTGCGGCTGCCGCGCAGTCAGGAGGAGAGGCGCCCGCAGTCCGCACGCCTCCTCGTCGCCGGCCCGCCCTGGGTTCAGCGAACAGTGCAAACGGCGAGGCAGGCAGCGCCGCGAGCAGGGTCAGCAGCACACTCGTTAGTTTTAATTTTTGTAAACTCCTATGCGTTTTTCGATGATTTTATACATTTTTAAGTCTCCGATCTTCCTCAAGCAAGTTTCCTATACCTCAAGGATACACAAATAAGAATTGAAAATTTATTCTAATGCTTTCACTATTTCTAAAACTTAGATCTTTTGTGCACCTTAAAAAAATACATATATATAATCTTTCAGGTTAAAAACAAACAAACAAAAAAACACAGAGATGTGACTGGCTTTGATACGAATAATAAATAAGTAATCTTTCTCTCCACTGTAGCTCAGCTGGGACTCCGGTCTACTTTGCTCTGGGGTCCATGCTAACAAAAAAGCCTGGACATAGAATAATATGACGGAAATCTGGAATATCACTCCTTTTGGATGGATATGCTAATAAAGGATTGGGAGATGGAGTAAGACAGGAAGAATGGATTTTATCTCAAATTCTGCTCAAATTCTGATCCCTATCATGTCTGATTCATCTTAGTGCAGTTTAGTTGCTCAGTCGTGTCCGACTCTTGGTGAGCCCAGGGACTGTAGCCCGCCAGGCTCCTCTGTCCATGGGATTTCCCAGGCAAGAATTCTGGAGTGGGTTACCATTTCTTTCTCCAGGGGATCTTCCTGACCCAGGGATCAAATCGGCATCTCTTGTATTGGCAGAAAGAGTCTTTACCACTGAGCTACCTGGGAATCATTTTCCCCAACCTTATTTCCAGCACTTTGAATTGAATTTGATCCATTTTTGAAAAGCCAGGCAGTAGTTGGTAGGCACAAAAGACAAGTTCAAACTCAATTTGATCAACTTCTTTGGAGCCCTGGTGGATGATTATGGTGATGCTTTTTTATATTAATGCTGTAATTAGAGCTTTGAAATGGTTGCTTATATATGAGTCAGAGGATGTGAATTTATATCCAAAGGATTGTTTTACAGTTGTAAAACACTGAAAGTGGAATGAAAGCCTTTTCTTGCTTAATTCAGCCCCATAGTCAATCCATCACATTTTGAATGCCAAAATGGTGCAGAAATGCAATACTTTTCAGCTTTGGTTACTTCCACATTTGATCTCCTGTCAAACAGCAGTTAAGCTGATGCAGGAGGATTATTTTGATAAGGCCATTACTAAAGACAGAATTCAAAACAAGAACATTATGGTCTTCTCCATTAATGTCAAATAAATGGTATTCTGCCAGACACGGTTGGGGCACTTCTAAAAATCTGTTCTTTTTCAAATTCCACTGCATTCTATTTTCTGAAGAATGCTTGGTTCTTGTTTGAAATAGTTTAGAGTAGAAAGCTTTTAAGAACAGTTTCTTTAGAAGTTGGGTTGGTTTTTATTGAAAACCGTGGCTTATCCTAGAAAGTAGTTCCCGGATAATTGCTAGGGGATGATCGTGGTTCTGTTTCAGAACAAGCTGAACAGGACCTCCCCTGTGTAGAGGGCTAGGAACCATTAGAAGATGCTGTCAGGATGCCAGCTCTCGGTGTGGGAGAAGGTTTCAGAACCTGCAGGCAGAAGCACTCAAAGGTCAGTCTTACTTCCTTTTGCACTTTGCCTTTTGCCGGGTCCTTGAAATGCACCTTGCCCAAAAGGTCTCAGGGTGCGACTGGTGGCTCAGGAATTATGTTGGCCCTTTGAGTTACCCCCGAGGCTATGTTTCAGCGCAGGAGAAACGCAAGCCTATTATTGTGGAAAACTGAGCTCTGGGACACAAAACCATTTATGTTTATTACTCTTTGTGGTCCAAGCAAGCCAGGGGTCGAGTCTGATTTGAAAGAGGCAACAATTGAAAATATCAATTTGTCAGTTCAACTAAAATTGATTGAACCCTTAAACATGCAGGGCATTTTACTAAGCTCAGCAGGAAGGCCCAGAGTTCCCGAATGGTGCTTGCAGATTACAGTCGGAGTATGGCACAGAGGAATAACCAAGGAATCACCAGTTTTTAGAGAAATATAGTTTATTCCCTGAGCTCTTTTTTAAAATTGTATCTGTTTATCTTTTAGGTCGCATGCGTTCATTTTTAAAATTCTATGTGTTCGTTTTTATTTGCGTCTGCACGGGTCTTCCTTGCTCTGCACGGCCTTTCCCCTCGCCGGGGGGCAGGGGCTGGGCTGCTCCCCGCGGGGGCTTCTCCTGTCGAGGGTCACGGGCTCCGGGGGTGCAGGCTCCGCTGCGGTGGCGCACGGCCCGAGCTGCCTCACGGCGTGTGGCATCTCCCAGGACTGGGGATTGAACCTGTAGCCCTTGCGTTGGCAGGTGGATTCTTAACCACTAGACCACCAGGGAAGCCCCACCAAGTTTTAAAAGAAAGCAAATCCCAACAGATGGTGAATTCTTTTTAAGTTCTTTTTATTTCTTTTTATCTTTTGGGCGGCGGGGGGTATAGCTGCTTTAGTGTTCAGCATACAAGGAAGCCAGAGACCAGGGATTTGGGGAAATGGGTGCATCTGACAGCATTTCTACTGTGTCATCTAACTGTAATCTGAAAAGCATCATGAGAGGTAGAGAATACATGTCAGGCAAAGACTTATTATCCCCATTTTGCAGGTGAGAAAATCTTGGTCGAGAGAAGAGGGTTTTGTTTGGGACTGGCATGCACACACTACTAAGGACGAAATAGAGAACCAGCAAGGACCTACTGTGGGGCTTGGGGATGCTGCTCATGATAACCTGTAAGGGCTTCCCTGGGGCTCAGCTGGTGAAGGACCCGCCTGCAATGTGGGAGACCTGGGTTTGATCCCTGGGTTGGGAAGATCCCCTGGAGAAGGGAAAAGCTACCCACTCCAGTGTTCTGGCCTGGAGAATTCCATGGACTCTATAGACCATGGGGTTGCAAAGGGTCTGACATGACTGAGCGACTCTCACTTTCTATGAGCCAAATGATACAATTCTCAATTTACCAATGAGGAAACTGCAGATGGGGAGGGTTGAACATATCTGCCCAGGTTGCATACCTACAACTAAACCACAGGTCCGCTGAACTCGACGTTCCTGCTGGATATACAGAGCTACAAAGGCATCTGGGGTTCAGATGCATGGCCCCAATATATTTCAGGGGCACAACAGAAGATAAGTCCCACCCAACTGCCCTTCATGTATGTTCTTTAAGTGAAAACAGGGCCAGATGAGGAAGTAGAAACTAAATTAGCAAGGTCTCAGAGCCACATCCGTGTCAGCATCTCTGTCCATTGTGTAGTTTTGGTCATTTCAAAACACCCAGGGCTTCCCTGGGGGCTCAGCTGGTAAGGAATCCGCCTGCAATGCGGAAAACAGTTCAATCCCTGGGTTGGGAAGATCCCCCGGAGAAGGGAAAGACTACCCACTCCCGTATTCTAGGCTGGAGAATCCCACGGACTGTATAGTCCACGGGGTCGCAAAGAGTCGGACATGACTGAGAGGCTTTCACTTTCAACCTAAGTGGGAAAACAATCTGAAAAGAAAAAAAAAAAAGTATGTGTATAAGTGGGTTTCCCAGGTGGCTCAGTGATAAGGAATCCTCCAAAGGGATTCCTTATGCAGGAGATGCAGGTTCGATACCCGGGTTGGGAAGAAACCCCAGGGGAGGAAACAGCAACCCCACCCCAGCATCCCTGCCTGGGGAGTCCGGTGGACAGAGGAGGCTGGTGGGCTACCGTCCGTGGGGTCGCGCGGAGTTGGACGTAACTGAGCACATAGCTTAGCGCACGGGCACGTGTATAAGCCAGTCATTTCGCTGATGCCACCACAGCATCGTTAACCAACTATGGCATTGTATTTTAATATGAGGATGTTTTGCTATCTTTCGTTGTGGTTTTGTTTCACTTCCCAACGTGTATTTTTCTGAAGAGTCGAAGTAGTTTCACTCTCGCTGAAGGGAATTCATCTCAAGTTGGGACTTACTTTATCCTACTTCATCAGGTGATAGGGCCTGATGGGTGATGCTTTCTTGGCCTTTTTGGACTTTTTCATCGACGACCCAGCTGCTGAATGTGTCTGAGGTGGGGGAGTGGCTGACAAAGCTCACCTACTGAAATAGAGCATCAGGTTTGCATGTGAGCCTATAGTCCACATTTTCAGTGTCATCTCTCCATTTTCAAGCTCACCTCGGTGAGAGATGCTAAAATTCTGAAATATCGAGATCTATGAGGAATTTGGCACAGTGAGCAAAATTATTCACTAAATTATTCCTCTTTTACTTGGAGCTGGAATTTTCACTGGGCTTGAAAGAAAGGCAAATAAGATCAATTTTACTGTAATTTTACAGAGCTGCCTTATTCAAATTCATGCACAAACATTGGTGTACAGCATCCTGGTGATGATCCTGAGATTATTCAAGAGATCCTGATGGACTTTCAGATTGGTTTTACAGACACTGGCTTCACCTACAGCATGATTATACTCCTGACAGTTTAAAATGTGTTGATGTCCTGCTAAACCATGAACAGGCAAACGATGACAATGAGGGAAGAGAAACAGACTTTGCTAATCTCTGACACAGGCTTTCACGTTACTTTGCAACTCCTGTCTCCCAGAGAATCACTTAGAGTTAACACGGCTGGAGTCATTTCAGTTATTTACTCTCTCATCTCGTTCTATGAATGTCAGATCAGGCGTTACACATCTACTGTGCCTTTGCTATCTGTAACAGAATAGACTTCCTAAAATTAAAACTCGAGGGGGGAAAGAGTGTGGAGACTTAAATTTGCTTAGTGGCAATATTTTTTGCACGAATGTGACTTCCGGTGTAGCAGAAATGTAACAGGGAGGATAACTTTGGTTGTGGCCTGAATTCATGCATAAAAGACCCAGGCTCACAGCAGCTCCTACAGCCGGCGCTGACATGGTCTCTACTTCTTCATCCTCTTCTCTTTCTTCTTTAAATCCCTATTAAGTTAGGAAATCTACTCTCTGAACTGAAATGGAGATCTTTCTAAGCAAAAATAACTTTGTGCAGTGTTAAATTTTAGAAAGATGAAATGAACAAACCATGCCAGTTTCCATTAATTCAGAAAACCTGTTAGCATTACAATCTCTCCCAAGAAAGGGCATTTTTACAGTCCTGTAAGTGCTTTCTGATGGATAAATATACCCTCTGAAAAGATACCTGAATAACCTCAGCTGCATTTGCCATATTATTATAGCACCAGGATGTTCGGTGAGAGGGCTTCAAAGACTTGCTATCACACATAGGATTTCTGTGGTTACAGAATGCTCCTAAGAATCAACATGTCTGACTTTTGAAGAAGATCTTGTGTGCAACTTCTCCATCAGCGCCAGGCCGAGAAAACACGCCTGAATACGGGAAAGGGTCCGAAGAGTCACACAAAAGCAGACCATCGGAGCAACAATTAATTAATTCTATTGATAATGATCAGGAAATAGCTCTACCCAATGCATGAAGCAGCCAAAGCCCATCAGATTTGACAGCTCTACTGCAGTTCTGGTTCTGGGGAGCCCAGCAGTAAGAGAGAAATTCTTCTCCAAAGTCAGAACGGACAGCAGGTCATTTGACCTAGGCCATGGGCGTTTCACTGACCATGCTAGAGCCTTTGACCGTGTGGATCACGACAAACTGGAAATTAGAGATGGGAATGCCAGACCATCTTACTGGGCTCCTGAGAAACCTGTATGTGGGTCAAGAAGCAACATTTAGAACCTTATGTGGAACAACGGACCAGTTCAAAATCGGGAAAGGAGTACATCAAGGTTGTATATTGTCATCCTGTTTATTTAACTTATATGCAGAGCACATCATGAGAAATGCCAGGCCAGATGAATCACAAGGTAGAATCAAGATTTCCAGAAGAAATATAAATAACCTCAGATATATATATGACACCACACTAATGGGAGAAAGCAAAGAGGAACTAAAGCGCCTTTTGATGAAAGTGAAAGAGGAGAGTGAAAAGGCTGGTTTAAAACTCAACATTCAAAAACCTAAGATCATGGCAGGTGGTCCCATCACTTCATCATAAGTAAATGGGGAAACAATGTAAGCAGTGACAGACCTTATTTTCTTGGGCTCCAAAATCACTGTGGATGGTGACTACAGCCATGAAATTAAAAGACGCTTGCTCTTTGGAAGAAAAGTTATGACAAACCTAGACTGCATAATAAAAAAGAGACAAACTTTTACTGACAAAGATCCATATAGTCACCTCTATGGTTTTCAAGTAGTCATACAGATGTGAGAGTTGGACCCTAAAGAAGCCTGAATGACAAAGAATTGATGTTTTCTTATTACAGTGCTAGAGAAAACTCTTGAGAGTCCCTTGGACTGTAAGAAGATCCAACCAGTCCCTCCTAAAGGAAATCAACCCTGAATATTCATTGGAAGGACTGATCCTGAAGCTTAAGCTCCAATACTTTGGCCAACTGATCGGAAGATCTGACCTATTGGAAAAGATCCTTATGCCGGGAAAGACTGAAGGCAGGAGGAAAAGGGGATGACAGAGGATGAGATGGTTGGATGGCATCACTGACTCAATGGACATGAGTTTGAGCAAGCTCCGGAAGATGGTGAAGGACGGGGAAGCCTGGCGTGCTGCAGTCCATGGGGCCACAGAGAATGAGACACGACTTAGCAACTGAACAACAATAACAATGGGAGTTGGGAGAAAAACCTCATATTAACCTTTGCTTGTGAATGGTTTCCTAATTATAACTGTATAGCTAAAGGAAACTGAGGCCAAGGGTGGTGGGTTGTAGAATGTGGGAAAATCAAGAAGTGTTTCTCAGTTCTGGAGGCTTAAATTTAACTAATACATCTTACAGCTTTTTACCCACATTTCTTCCCAATCCTGGAACAGGAATGACCCAAATTATTCACAAGTATCTCAATGTTGGGATTGAGCTAAGACTGTAAAGAATCTTATCAGCCATGAAGGAGTCCCAGGTTCGATCCCTGTGTCAGGAAGATCCCCGGGGAAGGAAATGACAGCCCACTCCATATTCTTGACTGGAGAACTCCATGGACAGAGGAGCCTGGTGGGCTATAGTCCATGGAGTCACAAAGTGTGAGACATGACTGAGTGACTAACACGCAGACACACAATGTTGGGGTAGGGTTTTCTAAATTTAAAAAGTACTTTCCTATCAATCAGTATAGAAAGAAAGCTACAGATACTGAACTGTGTATCCTGTGCTTTTTTTTCTCTTATCTTTGAATTCTAGAAGGTGGCATGAGTTAGCAGTGTATTGCTTTAGGACTTTCTGCCATGGTGGAGAGATAAAGCAGCCTTTTCCTTGCAGGAAATCATTGAGAAAATCAGGGCACATTTCTGGAAGATCAGGAAGCAGCAGAGTACCCTGGTGATGTGGGAGAGATCTTGGAGAACGGAGCGTGACCGGGACTTCTCTGCTCCCTGGGTCTGGCCCCCAAGCCTTACCCATCCCCGACACACACCTCAGGCTGGGACAGTGAGAATGGGAAGGGCACCAAGGGTGGCTGAGTGGTACTCTGAGTGCATGCTAAGTCGCTACACTTGTGTCCAGCTCTGCGACATGATGACCAGTAGCCAGCCAGGCTCCTCTGTCCATGGAATTCTCCAGGGAAGAAAACTGGAGTGGGTTGCCACTCCCTTCTCTATGGGATCTTCCCGACCCAGGGATCAAATCTGTCTCTCTTATGTCTCCTGTTGGCAGGAAGGTTCTTTACCACTGACGCCACCTGGGAAGCCCCACGTGGCGCCCTCAGTATGAATTCAGTCACTCAGTCGTGTCCAACTCGCTGCTCCCACAGGGACTGCCACACGCCAAGCTTCCCTGTCCATCACCAACTCCTGGAGTGTGCTCAAACTCTTGTCCTTTGAGCCCGTAATGCCATCGAACCATCTCATCCTCTGTCATCCCCTTCTCCTCCTGCCTTCCATCTTTCCCAACATCAGGGTCATTTCCAGCGAGTCAGTTCTTGGTATCAGGTGACCAAATATTGGAGCTTCAGCTTCAGCAACAGCCCTTCCAATGAATATTCAGGACTGATTTTCTTTAGAATTGACCAGTTTGATCTCCTTGTAGTCCAAGGGACTCTCAAGAGTCTTTTCCAACACCACAGTTCTTCGGCGCTCCAGGAAGTGGTGCCGTAATGAGCGGTACCCTAATCACATCCAAAAGCCAGACACAACGCAGGGGCTGAAAGGGCCCTGCACACCCAGAGAGTGGCTGTCCTGGCGGAAACCCATGAACTGCTGTCTTCTTACTGCTGCCGTTGGTTTTCACATTGTGGATTTACGCCTCGAAGATCACATGACAAGTTGAACAAAGAGCAAAAGCGAGAATCCAGGTCTTCTCAAGCCCACCCAGATTCCTTCCTGTTATAGGTGCCAACCTCAGCTTTTCAGATGAAGCGTGTTGTAAATCCTAATCTCACACTGGCTGTCAAAGTTTTAATCTCTGGAAATCCAGCTGCTGCTAAAGTTATTTTCACTGGTGGAAATATGGAGGAATTAATACTTTTTATGATTCATTTCCCAGAGACCCTGAAAGAATCATGATAATAAAGCTGTACATGAGAAGGTTTTCCTAGTTGTTTAGAAGCATCCCATTATCTATTCAAAACAGTTGGTGATGCATTCTTTAACTTTGAGAGGATTGAGAATCAGGTAAGAAGGCATATATGACTTACAATCATAATTCAAAAAAAAATTATAAAGGTATCAATTGATAATGCTGAAGCAAGTAAAAGATGGCATATTTCTTGCTTCTGACAGGAATAATAGCTAAATATTTTAATAATTCAATTGTTTTATAACAACTAGCATCATTCTTAAGCCCTTCATGTATTGCAGACAACTAGAAATAAAAGCATTAAATTGCTACACAATGAACATTATTTGTTGAATATAATAATGCTTTTGCAGTTTTGCCCCTCATTCGGGTATGTGTGTCAATTTTATTGAAGTATTATTTACAGAGGGTAAAATTTGCACTCATGTTAAGTGTATAAGTCATGAATTTTGTTTAGTGCATGAAGTCTTTTAAGTACCACGCCAGTCATGATGTAGAACATTTGTATCATCTATAGTAAGTTGCCTACTTCTCCTTTGCAATCAATCTTTTCCCTACCCTTGACCTCGAGACCCACTGATTATTTTTCTTTTCTTTCTTTTCATTTTATTTTGATAGGAACACTTAACATGAGATACTATCTCTTATTAGGTTTTACGTGATAGTACAAACTGAAGCACAACATTGTACAGATCTCTACAATGAATAAATTACTACAAAATCTAACAAACATCTCTGTTAGAATAATAAAAGCAGATCTCTACAATTTATTCATCTTGCATCACTAAAACTTCATGCCTATTGATTACTGATTCTCCATTTCCTCTCTGCTCACTCCCTGGCAACTACTATATTCTCTGCTTCCATGAGTTTGACTATTTTGGATATCTCATGTGTGTGGAATCTTGCAATCTTCCGTGACTGGCGTATTTCATTGAGAATAATGTCTTCAAGGTCCATCCATGCTTCCCATATTGCAAGGTTTCTTTTTCCTTGAGGCTAAAGTATATTGTATTGCGTGTGTGTACCACATTTTCTTGATCTATTAATCTCCTGACAGGCATTTAGATTGCTTATCCATCTTGGCTATTGTGAATAGTGCTAGGTGAACATGGGAGTGCTAATACCTCTTTGAGATCCTAGTTGCCAATTTTTTGGATAAATACATAGAAGTGGGATTTTTAGAGCATTTGGTAGAAAACAATCAGGTCAGAGATAAAATAAACAGAGAAGAGAAAGCCACATGCTCATCTCAATAGATGCAGAAAAATCACTGGATATAATTCAACATACTTTTATGTTAAAACCTCATAACAAATCAGGAATAAAGGGAAATTATTTCAATATAATATGGGTCATATATAAAAAGCTAATATCATACTCAATAGTCAAAACCTGAAAATTTTCCTCTAAGATGAGGGACAATGCAAGGATGTTCACTGTTGGCACTTCTATTCAACACAGTACTAGAAGTTCTAGCCAGAGCAATTAGGCAAAAAGAGAGAGAAAGAAAATTGTTACTTTTTGCATATAGCATGCTCTTATAAGGAGAAAACCCTAAGGACTCCATAATCACAGACACACTTCCAAAATCTCTGTTAGAATAATAAAAGAATTCAGTAAAATTCAGGATACAAAATCAAACATACAAAAGTCATTTGTGTCCAATACACTAAAAACAATCTGAAAATGAGATTCAGAAAATTTCATATATAATAGTATACAAAAAATAAGATACTTAGAAATAAATTTAACTAAAGTTAACACTTGTGCATTGAAAAATTATAAAACACTGATGAAAGGAATTAAAGATGCAAGCAAATGGAAATACATGCTGTGTTCATGGACTGGAAAACAATATACTGAATATTGTTAAACTGTCCACACTACTCAAAGCTATCCACAGATTCAATTTAATTTTTATCAAAAATGTCATTGACATTTTATACAAGGTTAGGAAAAAACAATCCTAAAATTCCTGTGGACTCATGAAAAATTCTGAATAGTGAAAACAATCTTGAGAAAGAACAGAGATAAAGACCTTGAACTTTATGACTTCAAATCCTATTACAAAACTACAGTAATCTAAACATTATGATGATAGCATGAAAATATATATATATACCCATTGAAAGATGCATATATACGTATATGAATGGAGTATTTATATTTGTGTGTCTTTTGTGTGTGTTAGTCACTCAATCTTGTACAGCTCTTTGCAACCCCATGGACTATATCCCACCAGGCTCCTCTGTCTATGGCATTCTCCAGGCAAGAATACTGGAATGGGTTGCCATTCCCTTCTCCAGGGAATCTTCCCAATCCAGGGGCTGAACCCGGGTCTTCCACATTGCAGGCAGATTCCTTAACATCTGAACCACCAGAGAAGTTGAATGAAATTCATATGTATAGTCAAATGGAACAAAATAGAGAGTCCAGAAATAAATCTGTGAATGCACAGTCAATTGGTCTTCAACAAGGATGTCAAGTATACACAACTAGGAAAGATAATCCTTCAGTGGATGGTGTTGGGAAAACTGAAAATCTAGTCTCAAAATAATGAAAGTGGGCCCTTATCGTAACATCATGCACAAAAATCAACTCAAAAGTAGATTAAAGACTAACACGTAAGACTTGAAACTATAAAATTACTTAGGAAAAAAAATCATAGGCAAAATCCTTCATGATGCTGGTCTTTTTTTTTTTTTAGTTTCTTTGTAACATTTTATTTGGCAATGATTTCTTTTTTTTTTCCTATTGTTACTTTTTATTTTTATTTTTTTTTTCATTTATTTTTATTAGTTGGAGGCTAATTACTTCATAACATTTCAGTGGGTTTTCTCATACATTAACATGAATTAGCCATGGAGTTACATGTATTCCCCATATCGATCCCCCCTCCCACCTCCCTCTCCACCCAATTCCTCTGAGTCTTCCCAGTGTACCAGGCCCGAGCACTTGTCTCATGCATCCAACCTGGGCTGGTGATCTGTTTCACCATAGATAATATACTTGTTTCGATGCTATTCTCTCTAAACATCCCCCCCCTCACTTTCTCCCACAGGGTCCAAAAGTCTGTTCTGTACATCTGTGTCTCTTTTTTTGTTTTGCATATAGGGTTATCATTACCATCTTTCTAAATTCCATATATATGTGTTAGTATGCTGTAATGTTCTTTATCTTTCTGGCTTACTTCACTCTTTATAATGGGCTCCAGTTTCATCCATCTCATTAGCACTGATTCAAATGAATTCTTTTTAACGGCTGAGTAATATTCCATTGTGTATATGTACCACAGCTTCCTTATCCATTCGTCTGCTGATGGGCATCTAGGTTGCTTCCATGTCCTGGCTATTATAAACAGTGCTGCGATGAACATTGGGGTGCACGTGTCTCTTTCAGATCTGGTTTCCTCGGTGTGTATGCCCAGAAGTGGGATTGCTGGGTCATATGGCAGTTCTATTTCCAGTTTTTTAAGGAATCTCCACACTGTTTTCCATAGTGGCTGTACTAGTTTGCATTCCCACCAACAGTGTAGGAGGGTTCCCTTTTCTCCACACCCTCTCCAGCATTTATTGCTTGTAGACTTTTGGATAGCAGCTATCCTGACTGGCGTATAATGGTACCGCATTGTGGTTTTGATTTGCATTTCTCTGATAATGAGTGATGTTGAGCATCTTTTCATGTGTTTGTTGGCCATCTGTATGTCTTCTTTGGAGAAATGTCTGTTTAGTTCTTTGGCCCATTTTTTGATTGGGTCATTTATTTTTCCTGAATTGAGCTTCAGGAGTTGCTTGTATATTTTTGAGATTAATCCTTTGTCTGTTGCTTCATTTGCTATTATTTTCTCCCAATCTGAGGGCTGTCTTTTCACCTTACTTATAGTTTCCTTTGTTGTGCAAAAGCTTTTAAGTTTCATTAGGTCCCATTTGTTTATTTTTGCTTTTATTTCCAATATTCTGGGAGGTGGGTCATAGAGGATCCTGCTGTGATTTATGTCAGAGAGTGTTTTGCCTATGTTCTCCTCTAGGAGTTTTATAGTTTCTGGTCTTACATTTAGATCTTTAATCCATTTTGAGTTTATTTTTGTGTATGGCGTTAGAAAGTGTTCTAGTTTCATTGTTTTACAAGTGGTTGACCAGTTTTCCCAGCACCACTTGTTAAAGAGGTTGTCTTTTTTCCATTGTATATTCTTGCCTCCTTTGTTGAAGATAAGGTATCCATAGGTTCGTGGGTTTATCTCTGGGCTTTCTATTCTGTTCCATTGATCTATATTTCTGTCTTTGTGCCAGTACCATACTGTCTTGATGACTGTGGCTTTGTAGTAGAGTCTGAAGTCAGGCAGGTTGATTCCTCCAGTTCCATTCTTCTTTCTCAAGATTACTTTAGCTATTCGAGGTTTTTTGTATTTCCATACAAATTGTGAAATTATTTGTTCTAGTTCTGTGAAGAATACAGTTGGTAGCTTGATAGGGATTGCATTGAATCTATAGATTGCTTTGGGTAGAATAGCCATTTTGACAATATTGATTCTTCCAATCCATGAACACGGTATGTTTCTCCATCTGTTTGTGTCCTCTTTGATTTCTTTCATGATGCTGGTCTTGACAAAGATTTCATGAATATAATACCAGTAGCACAAGCAACTAAAGCAAATATAGGCAAATGATTTGCTTTCTATGACTCCAATTTTGCTATTTATTTCTCTCTATAATTTCATTATGGATGGAATAATACAGGATATACTTTTATTGAGTCTGACTTCTTTCATTCAGCATAATGCTTTTGATATTCACTCATATTGTTACAAATAGCCATTGTTTGTATTTTTTAGGACTGAGTATTAGTCGATTAAGAATATATCAAACTTGTTTATCCATTAGCTACTTGCATTGTTTCCAATTTAATATTATTATGAACAAAGCTCTTATGAATATTCATATATGCAAATTTATGTAGCCACATGTATTCATTTATCTTAAATGAAAAAGTCATATTGTTGTGCCATATAGTAAGTTTATGTTTAAATTTAGTAGAAACTAATAAAATGAAGTGACTATACAATTTTACAATTCCAGAAGCAATATATGAGTGTTCTTGTCACTTTACATATTTACCAATGCTTTGTATTATCACTTTCTTACTTTTAACAATTCTAGAGTATGGATAATGGAATTTGATTCTAATCTTAATTTTTATATCTAGTGATTAATAATGTTGAATATTTTTATTTTTTTATTTAATTATTTGCCATCCATATATCTGCTAAAGTGTCTGCTGAAATACTTTGCTCATTTTTTAAGTATGTTGCTTGTGTTTTTCTTATAAACATATAAAAGGCACCTTTCATACCATATGGATTGGGAGGAAATAAGTAAAACTTTTTATTCTAAGATAAATTGATCACCTATGTAGAAAATATTAAAGACTTTTTTAAACTACTAGAACTAATAAGAGAATTTGGCAAAATTGTAAGGTTTTTGTCAGTATACAACAATCAATTTTATTTCTGTATATGAAATGAACAAACAAAGTAGTCATAATGCATACAACCATTATTTACTAAGTTATAAAATTTAAAATAATTTCATATAAATTAACAAAATTTACACTTATATACAATATCCATACACTAAAAGCTACAAATATTGCTGAAAGAACATTCTTAAGACACATTAATAAAGAGATATGCTTGCCTATCAATTGCTGCTTTTGAACTGTGGTGTTGGAGAAGACTCTTGAGGGTCCCTTGGACTGCAAGGAGATCCAACTAGTCCATCCTAAAGGAAACAAACCCTGAATATTCATTGGAAGGACTGATGTTGAAGCTGAAACTCCAATACTTTGGCCACCTGATGCAAAGAACTGACTCATTGAAAAAGACCCTGATGCTGGGAAAGATTGAAGGCAGGAGGAAAAGGGGAATACAGAGGATGAGATGGTTGGATGGCATCACTGACTCAGTGGACATGAGTCTGAGCAAGCTACAGGAGCTGGTGATGGACAGGGAGGCCGGGTGTGCTGAGGTTCATGCAGTCGCAAAGAGTCGGACATGACTGAGCGACTGAACTGAACTGATGCTTGCCTATGGATCTAAGACAAAATAGTTAAGATATCAGTTCTCTTCACAATGACCTATAGACTCAAAGCAGCTCAAATTAATATCCCAGTAGGCCTTTTATAGACATAAAAAATCTATGTATACGTATCAGTATATAATGTATAAATTGAAAATATATATCATACATAAGTACAAAAGACCTAGAATGGGCAATACAACTGGTAAAAAAGAACAGTATTGTAGGACTCATGTTCCATGATTTCATGGATTATAACTTTACAGTTAAAGTTATAGTAATCAAGACAATGTGATACTAGGTTGAAATGGACAAATGGATGAATGGAACATTATAAACAGTCCAAAAATACAGCCATACATGCATGACCAAGTGATTTTTGTCAAGGTGCCATGACAACTCAATGGATAAAACATAATCATTTCAACTAATAGTGCTGTAATATCTGGATATCAATATGCAAAAGAAAATTAGGTAAATGAAACTTGATCCTTACATCACACCACACACAAATACTGACAAAGGATTACTGGTTTAAATGTGAGAGACAAAATTATAAAACTTCTCTAATATTCAAGAGGGGAAGATATAGTGACCTAAAAGTTAAGCAAAGATTTTTATTTTTTATTTTTTAAGCAAAGATTTTTAAAATAGACTATGGAAAGCACCAAGTATAGAAAAACTGAATGCACTGAACTTCATTACAGTTAAAAGTTTGTTTTTCAAAAGGAATAATTTAAAAAATGAAAAAGCGAAGAATATGTTTTTTAAAATGTCGGTTCGTATCAATAGTGGGAAGGGTGAAGTAAAGGAATGCTGGCTGGTGAAATTTGGGGAAATGCTACTAAAGGTTGAATCTGATTCTTGAAAGTTGCTAGATGGCTTGATTAATCTTGTGATCCTACGTAATAAACAATTTTCCCATGACTTCTCTCTCCCTTCCACTGTTTTTCCATACATTTGTGCACAGCTAGTAGAATCCTGCAGCAAAAGCAAAACCACATTGCTCAGGCATCGTGTGTGGATTATAAGGGGAAATGCCTGCCATGTGTGAAGTAGGAGTCTTGAACTAGACGACATTTGATCATGGCCTGCAAGATCTACTCATGCCCCGGGCTTTCACGACCCCTGCCGTCAAAGTGAGTATCAGAGACGTGCACAGATTATTACAGTCACGGGTGATTCTAACCCAGATTAATCTCACTGAACAACAAACAAATATAAATTGAAAAAAAGCTTTTGTTTTCTTTTTGGCTACTTTTCTCTGTGATCTGATGTCACATGAAAATAAATTAGAAAATAATTATTTGACATTTAAAAGATGAAAGGACCTTTCAAATACTTTTTAAAGTACTATTTTAAATGCTTTTTCTTTCTTGAACTCTAGACAGTGTCCATAAATCTCACTGGGAAAAAAAAATGACATTTTTTTTAAAGAATTGAAGTCATGCTAAAGTGGATTTCTATGGACTTATCAATAGGCATTAGCATTTAAAGTACTGACAGGATGTTGCTATCTTATTTCAAGCATCTGGGTACCTAGTGTATTGTATTTTAATCAAGCTGTACAGTAGCTGGATAGAAATGTTCCAAAGTCACATACACTTAATCACTAAGTGAGTGAGGAACCGTGAAAACCCAGGTGGTTAGCCCAGAAATGTCAAAGCTCTCTTTATCATGATGGAGATTCTCTTTTCCATCACAAAACAGAACATAACTAATCATATTGCATTTATGAAACTTATGATCATTTTCTCTGGCCTGAAAAGGGCTCTAAAAATGCCAACAGACATCACATATTCTTGGTGAATAGAGATCATGGTTTTCTATTTTAGAATATGAACATCATTTTAGAGATGTAAACATTATCTCCCATGAAAATTTTCATTATAAACTCATTCAACATACTTAAGATATTATTAACAGTGTAAAAACACTTCTCTATAATCACTCTCATCGTGTCTGCATTTTATAAAAGACTCAAACTCTATCTACATGACGTCAGTTGTTGCATATGTTATTGGCGTTTGGTAATAATACCTATACATGTATCTGGTACATCTGCATTTTTTTGTTCAAGGTATTTTACTATTTTTACACACTATAACTCTTAAAAACATCAAAGTAATTTCTTTTCAGAATGTCTAACTGTATGCATCTTACATATTCAATAAAATAGTGCAACTTATTGTATGGTAAGAAAGAGAAGTGTAAACTAATGCTAAACAGTGAGCTAATACTTAAGTATTATTTTATATTTTATGAATTATATATTTAAATATTTATTAATTGCTAATAGCTTACTTTTATGTTTCTTTTTAAACACAAGAGAATATGAAATTTAAATACTCAAACTGCTCTTTCTCCAATACCACAATCTTTTTTTTTTTTAAGCATAGAATATACAGCACAGATCCTAAAATGGACTTTAAAATAATGAAAGAATAGTTTTCCTAATTATTTTCTTCCAATTATGCTCTAAATGGAAGCTATATTTCTAAACTATATGCTAAACACACCCCCTTTTCCATTTTCACGACTAGCATCACCCTATACACCACCATTTTTTGCCTGAACTTCTCTAATTTCTCTTAATGTAGATGTATTCTAAATTTATTGCTTACATACTGCCTCAAACATTTGAGAAATTGGACTGTTCTCTTTGCATATTAAGTGAAGATCTAAACTTTTTTATTAGGAATTTAAACAGTTGCAAAGGGTGGTAATCTGTAAGTGCTCATCAACAATGACTTGTAAAAATATTATATCTTGTAAAAGCTATAAAAGCTATTATATCTTTCCTTCAAAGGTCCAATGGATGATAAATATAAAAGTATGATATTAACAGTATCAAGATTCTGTACATAATAGAGTAACTTACTCCAGATTCTTTTATAAGAGCCTAGAGAACTGAGAAATTATTTTAAAATAATTATTTTCTAATACTGTACATAAAGAAAGAGAGAATTAGGGTAAAAATTAACAAAAAAGGCAAATGGCAACTAGGAGATACAACACGTTTCAGGAAGCTAAAATTTAGAAAACTAAATTTCATTCCAATGTTTACTGGGAAAATTAAAAGTTCTCACCAGCCAAATGTTGCTGAACACTTGAGATATTCAGTTGAGATTCCAGAAAGGCCATTCTTTAAAAGGAAGAATAAACTAGCCCTACAATAAAAGCTAGTCTTTAATTGTCCTAAAAAAAAAAAAATTAAGACATGCTAAAGAGGAGAACACTGACAGAAAACTAATGGGATTCCTTTTGCCAGAACAAACTGTCACACTCTCTAGAGGAAAACAACAGAATCCATAGACAACAATGCATCACTCAAATATCTAAGAACCAGTCAAAAATAATTAACATGTAAAGAAGCAGGAAAAAACCCAATATATAATTAATCAACAGAAACAAACTGAGAAATAAAAAAGAGGGTAAGGATTTTAAAGCAGTTTTTCTTATTACCATGCTGAAAGATCTAAATGAAAATATGAACAAAAAGAAAGATAAATAGAAACTGTAAAAACTGAAATAAGTGAAACGGTGTAATGAAAAATATAATGTCTGAAATGGAAATTTCACTGACTGGGCCTGGGAGTCAGTTAGGAACTACTGAAGAAAATATTTGTGGACTTGATGAGCGGGCCTTATGAGCTATTTGAACAAAAACAGAGAGAGGTGAAAAAAGTTGAAATTAAAAAAAAACAAAAACTCAGCAACTTGTGGGACAATATCAAAATGCCCAAAACACATTTAACTGGAATCTTAGAAGAAAGAGACTTAATTTACAAAAAGAGTGGGCCAAAGATGTCTCAAATTTGATGAGAAACATCCACCCACATACCCAAGAAACTCAAAGAACCTGCAGAAAAGTAAATAAACCAAAGAGAACTCTAAGGTTCATTATAAGAAAATTGTTGAAAACAGATAATCAAAAGAATGCTAAACAATTATGAAAAGTATATTAAATATAAAGAAACAGATAATATCACCAAGTTTTTCATCACATCAAGTGCAAGCCACATGACAATAAAATGACAAAAGTAATGTCATTGAAGGAAAAAACCAAACCTGCAAATTTAAAATTTCACTACCAGAAAAGTTATTCTTAAAAAATAAAGAAAGAAAAATAATTTCAGAGAAACAAAGGCTAGGATATTTTGTCCCCAACAGAGCTTTAGTAAGAGAAATGTTAGATAATGCTTTTTAGCCTGGAGGACTATTATGCCAAATGGAAATTTGGATCAATTTAAAGTAATGAACAGTATAATAAATAGTATACATGAAGAAAACTACAGGTTTCTCTCATTACTACATTTCTTTAAAGACATTTGTGAGGTTTACATCAAATATAAAAATAAAATATCTGAATAAAGAGTAAGATGGATAAAAATAAAAATGTATAGTTAATAAGTTTTTCTCTATATAGAAAATGGTATGGTATTTGAAAATAGGTTGTAACAATTTAAAAGTAAAAAATGTAAATCCTAGAGTGAAACTCACAAAATTAAACATAGAAGTTTTAAACATAGAAGTTTAGCCTTTAAGAAAATTTTAAAGGATATAAAGTGGAATATTGAAAAAATACTCTCCAAAAAATGTAAAAATAAAAATAGTATGAAAGGAAAAAATAGTGAATGAAACAAAGAGAAAACCAATAGCAAGGTGGAAGACTTAAACTCAGATCTTAGATTAAATGCAAATTGTCTGAATATACCACATAAAATGCAGATACTACAATAGTATTTAAAAAGAAGCACTTTAAATGCAAAGACTGAAGAAGATAAAAGGCATATGATGGAAAAGGTGTATCATAAAAGTACTAAACATGAAAGTTGAGGTGACTATATTAATTTCAGATAAAGTATTTTTTATAAGTATACTATCAGATACAAATATGAATATTCATGATAAACATTACAATTAAATAACTCTACTTCATTAAAGACATTTGCAGAACCATAACAACAAGTGCAGAATATATGCTCATTTCCAGTACACAGAAAACACGAGAAATAGGCATTGTAGCAATTTTATAGGATATAAGATCAATATAAGAACTATGTTTCTATATATGATCAACAATTATATTTTAAAATATAATTTTAAGGTATAAAAAAGCTTAAAATCCAAAGGCATAAATTTAATAAATCTACATGTTGAAAATAACAAAGTACTGCTCATAAATACTAAAGAAACCAAAATAAGTAGGAAGATATATCATGTTCATGGATTAGAAGACTCAATATTGTTAAATAAAATTGTCTTCAAAGGGACCTACATATTCAAAACCACCCCATTCAAAATCAATGCATGCTTCCTTGTAGAAATTGACCATCTATTTCTGAACATAATGTAGAAATGCAGAAACATAGATTAGTGAAAATTTTTTGAAAAATCAGAACAAATGTGAGGGACTTACACATATTATAAAGCAACATTGATGAAGAAAATGTGGCATTTGGACCAAAAATGAAGATATAAAGGTTAATAGAATGAAGTAGAGACTGCAGAAACAGATCACCACATAAATGGTCAATAAATTTCAATATGTCGATGCTATTTAATGGGAAAAGATACGGGAAAAAAATGAGGCTTGACGCTTACTTTTCACTGCGTGTGTGTGCTAAGTCCCTTCAGTCATGTCTGACTCTGCACCATACACAGAATTGCACCATACGCAAAAGTCAAATATATCAAAGAGCTATGCATGAAAAACATTTTTCACAAAATTTCTAGAAGAAAACAGTGGAGATAATTTTGTGTCTTTTGGTGAGGTGAAGATTCCTTAGATCATGAAAGGCATTGATCATAAAAGAATACAAAATATTGGATTTTATTTAATTTTAAAATTGCCTGGGGTCAAAATTTCTCCTTGAGAAAATGAAAAGCAAGCCACAGACTGAATGAAAATAGTTCAAATTCATATACCTAACAAAAATCTTTTATCCAAAATTTGTTAAAAAAAAAACACATTCAGTAGTAAAAGAAAAACAATCCATTTAAAAAAAATGGCAAAATATTTTAACATATACAAAAGAAAGACCACAGATAGCTCCATGAAGAGATATAAATGTAATTAAGAATCATGAGAATACATATTAAAACTGCAATGAGACCCCAGCATCATTCTACTAGAATGGCTAAAATTTAAAGTTCTGAAAAAACATCTATTAATAATGTAACTGGATGCAAATCAGTCAGAATTGTAACACTTTGCTGGTAAGAATGTAAAATGTACAACCACTTTGGTTTGGCAGCTTCTTTTGCAGTTAAATATACATTTAACATATGACACAGCAATTCCAATCGTAAGTATTTAACACAAGAGAAATGAAAATCTATTTCTGCAAAATCAGACATAAAAACTTTATTTAAATTACTAAAAACTAGAAACTTCCAAGTATCCTTAAATGGCTAATGGATAAACAACATGTGTTACATTCACCTGAAGGATTAGAAAGCAGCATTGTTGCTGTTAAATCGCTCGGTCACGTCTGACTCTTTGAGACCCCATGGACCGCAGCACGCCAGGCTTCCTGGTCCTTCACCATCTCCCAGAGCCTGCTCAAACTCATGTCCATCGAGTCGGTGATCCATCCAACCATCTCAACCTCTGTCGTCTCTTCTCCTCCCACCTTCAATCTTCCCCAGCATCAGGGCCTTTTCTGATGAGTCAGATCTTTGCATCAGGTGGCCAAAGTATTGGAGCTTCAGATTCAGTATCAGTCCTTCTAATGAATATTCATTCAGGGTTGGTTTCCTTTAGGATGGACTGGTTGGATCTCCTTGCAGGCCAGGGGACTCTCAAGAGCCTTCTCCAACACCACAGTTCTAAAGCATCAATTCTTTGGTGCTCAGCCTTCTTTATGATCCAACTCTCACATCCATACATGACTGCTGGAAAAATCATAACTTTTGACTATACGGACCTTTGTCAGCAAAGTTAATGTCTCTGCTTTTTAATATGTAGTCTAGATTAGTCATAGCTCTCTTCTTCTTTGGGATTGGAATGAAAACCGACCTTTACCAGTCCTGTGGCCACTCCTGAGTTTTCTAAAGTTTTTAGTGTACTGAGTGCAGCACTTTATTTTTATTTTTTTTGAGTGCAGCACTTTAACAACATCATCTTTTAAGATTTAAAATAGCTCAGCTGGAATTCCATCCCCTCCGCCAGGTTTGTTTGTCGTGATGACTCCTAAGGCCCACCTGACTCCAGGCGCACACTCCAGGATGTCTGGCTATAGGTGAGTGTTCACACCATAGTGCTTATCCAGGTGATTAAGAGCTTTTTTTGCACAGTTCTCCCGTGTATCCTTGCCACTTCTTAATGTCTTCTGCTTCTGTTAGGTCCATACCATTTCTGTCCTTTATTGAGGCCCTCTTTGCATGAAATATTCCCTTGGTATCTCTAATCTTCTTGAAGAGATGTCTAGTCTTTCCCATTCTATTGTTTTCCTCTATTTCTTCATCTTGATCACTGAGTAAGGCTTTTTATCTCTCCCTGCTATTCTTTGGAACTCTGAATTCAGATGGATATATTTCCTTTTCTCCTTTGCCTTTCACTTCTCTTCTTTTCACATCTATTTGTAAGGCCTCATCAGACAAACATTTTGCCTTTCTTTTTCTTGGGGATGGTTTTGATCATTCCCTCGTGTACAATGTTATGAACCTCCGTCCATAGTTCTTCAGTCATTCTATCAGATCTAATCCCTTGAATCTATTTGTCACTTCCACTGTATAATCTTAAAGGATTTGATTTAGGCCATACCTGAATGGTCTAGTGCGTCTAATGGTCTGATGGTCTAACTGAATGGTTTCTCATACTTACTTCAATTAAAGTCTGATTTTCACAATGAGGAGTTTACGATCTGAGCCACAGTCAGCTCCTGGTCTTCTTTTTGCTGGCTGTATAGATCTGCTCCATCTTTGGCTGCAAATAATATGATCACTGATTTCGGTATTGATCACCTGGCGATGTCCATGTACAGAGTCGTCTCTTATGCTTTCGGTAAATGGTGTTTGCTATGACCAGTGGATTCTCTTCGCAAAATTCTATTAGCCTTCACCCTGCTTCATTCTGTATTCCAAGGCCAAACTTGCCTGTTACTCCAGGTATCTCATGACTTCCTACTTTTGCATTCCAGTCCCCTATGATGAAAAGGATATCTTTTTTTGGTGTTAGTTCTAGAAGGTCTTGTAGCTCTTCATAGAACTCTTCTTTGGCATTAGTGCTTGGGCATAGACTTGGATTACTGTGACACTGAATGATTTGCCTTGGAAATGAGTCAACATCATTTTGTGGTTTTTGAGATTGCATCCAAGTACTGCATTTCAGACTCTTTTGTTGACTATGATGGCTACTCCATTTCTTCTAAGGGATTCTTGCCCACAGTAGCAGAGATAATGGTCATCTCTGCTAAGAGATTAAATTAAATTCACCCATTCCAGTCCATTTTAGTTCACTGATTCCTACGATGTCGATGTTCACTCCTGCTATTTCCTGTTTGACCACTTCCAGTTTACCTTGATTCACGGACCTAACATTCTAGGTTCCTATGAAGTATTATTCTTTACAGAATCGGACTTTACTTTCCCACCAGACATATACAACTGGGTGTTGTTTCCACTTGGGTTCAGCCTCTTCATTCCTTCTGGAGCTATTTCTCCAGAATTTCCAATAGCATACTGAGCACCTAACGACCTGGGAGTTCATCTTTCAGTGTCATATATTTTTGTCCTATACTGTTCATGGGGTTCAGAGAAGGCAATGGCACCCCACTCCAGTACTCTTGCCTGGAAAATCCCATGGACAGAGGAGCCTGGTAGGCTGCAGTCCATGGGGTTGCTTAGAGTTGGACACAACTGAGCGACTTCACTTTCACTTTTCACTTTCATGCATTGGAGAAGGCAATGGCAACCCACTCCAGTGTTCTTGCCTGGAGAATCCCAGGAATAGCAGAGCCTGGTGAGCTGCCGTCTACGGGGTCGCACAGAGTCGGACACGACTGAAGCGACTTAGCAGCAGCAGCAGCAGTTCGTGGGGTTCTCAAGGCGGGAACACTGAAGTGGTTTGCCATTCCCTCCTCCAATGGATCATGTAAGTAAGCAGCGTAAAAAGCAACAAAGACAGTCTTACGATATAAAACTCCATGTGTTAAAAATCTCTGTGATTACTGTTAGTAGATGGTGGAAAGAACAAAAAATAACACATTTTACAAAGTTTGAGTATAACACAAGGTTCATCATCAATTCTCTTTCTACATTTTAATGTGTTTATAGATGTTGGAGCTGCGTATTCCATTCACGTGCATAAGCAGACGAACAATGGGAGTTTTGTGATGGCAATAGTACTGACATCCTGGAGTTTTTTGTTATGCCACCAGAAACATGGTGATCTGTCAAAAATACTTTCAACAGTCTTGCTAAAATGAAGAATTGGAAATCACCTGATTAAATGCAAAAGGACTTCATGACTAGATCATTCACTTTTTCAGTACCAAAATCACTATTTCTTTTTTAAAATATATTTTTATTGGAGCATATTTGCTCAAAATGTTGTTACTTCCTGCTGGACCACAAAGTGAGTCAGCTGTATGTACACATATATCTCCTCTTCTTTGGATTTCTTTCCCATTTGGGTCACCACAGAGCACAGAGTAAAGCTCTCTGTGCTATATAGTAGGTTCTCATTAGTTATCCATTTTATGCGTTCATTGTTGTTCACTCACTAAGTCGTGTCCAAATCTTTGTGACCCCATGGACTGCAGCACACCAGCTCTCCCCGTCCTTCACCATCTCCCAGAGTTTGCTCAAACTCATGCCCATTGAGTTGGTGATGCCATCCAAATATCTCATCCTCTGTCGCCCCCTTCTCTTGCTCTCAATCTTTCCCATCATCAGGGTCTCTTTCAATAAGTCAGCTCTTCACATCAGGTGACCAAAATATTAGAGTTTCAGCGTCAGTCCTTCCAATGAATATTCAGGATTGACTTCTTTTAGGATTGACTGATTTGATCTCCTTGCAGTCCAAGGGACTCTCAAGAGTCTTCTCAAGCACCACAAACCAGAAGTATCAGTTCTTCAGCACTCAGCCTTCTTTACAGTCCAGCTCTCACATTCATACCTGACTACTGGAAAAGCCATAGCTTTCACTACATAGATCTTTGTTGGTAAAATGATGTCTCTGCTTTTTAATACACTGTGCATGCTGCGTGCTGAGTCACTTCAGTTGTAACTCCATGGACTGTAGCCTACCAGGCTCCTCTGTCCATGGGGTTCTCCAGGCAAGAACACTGGAGCAGGTTGCCATGCTCTCCTCCAGGGGATCTTCCCAATCCAGGGATCAAACCCACATCTCTTGAGTCTCTGTGGCAGGCAAGTACTTTACCGCTAATGCTACCTGGGAAGCCCTTTTCTTAAAAAGTGAAGTCAGAAAGTGAAAAATAAATTTTGTATATTTATGCTTATATATGAAAACTAGACAAGTGATACAGATTTGCAAAACCAGTCATTCTAATCTTCCCCACAGTTTGGTGTCCCAAAGGGTTTTACCAGGACTAGGCATCATAGTAGATTTTGGATTTTTATAAATTATGAAAGATGAAGGGACAAAATAGAACATGCATATTCAGGAAGGCCAATTCTAGGAAAAAAGCACATCTGAAACCTGAAGAGTTGTAAACTGATTCCTTTATAACAATTCTTGCCGCAGGTACCTTTAGAATGACTGTCCCCGGGGAGTAGCCTCCCCGGCCAGAAGACCAGTGCTCGGACAACATTTCTTCAGCACCTCTTGCCTCCTGTCGTCTGTTGTCCTGACCACAGCAAATGTTAGTGACAGTTTTGGCAATGAGCATCAGATTTAAACTGAATTCACCATTGCTATGCCTTCAAAACCCACCATACATTACCATATGTAAAATAGATAGCCAACGGGATTTGCCATATGACTCAGGAAAGTCAACCCCGGCTTTGAAACAACCTAGAGGGGCAGGATGGGGAGGGAGGTGGAGGGATGTTCAAGAGGGCGGGGGCATAGGACAACTATGGCTGATTCACGTGGATGTTTGGTGGAAGCCAACAAAATAATGTAAAGGAATCATCTTTCAAGTAAAAATAAATAAATTTAATCAAAAAAGATAATGATTTTTAAAAACCCTCCTGAGTGTCGATTGGAATGAAGTGCAGGCTCCTCAGCTATGAAGGTCATCACTCTCTCCTCGCTGACCTGGCACTTCTACCCTTCTCCATTCCTGGGTTCCGGATACAGACACCCTTCTGATTCTGAAACCGGTCACATTCATTTGGACATACGTCTTTGCCCCCTGGTGATTCACGGACCTTAAGCAACCCCCGCAGACATTCTGGGTCTTATTGCTCTGCTTCGCTCCCGCCATCTGTCAGTGTCTGCCCTGTTCCCTCTTCTGATGTCTCATGACAGCACAATCAAAACATCTCTTGCCTTTTATCTTTCTCTCCATTACCTAGAACTGTGCCTGACAGAGTCTCAAAACATATTTTTTAAATTGGTGGATGAGTCAGTGAATGAATACAAAGTTCTTTTTGTAAGCATTCCTGTTTAAAAGACCTTTTGCAATCACCAAAAAATTGCTCAGTTTTCCAACACGAATGATTGTTTCCTAAACCTATAGCATGTGTGCTGTATATCGCTCATTTGATTGTTCATCTCTAAGGAAACGTTGGCTGTAGGACAATTTAGAGAAGGTAGACATTTCAGCGAGTTCTGTTAATTGCATAGTACTTTCTCTCAGCACATTTCCAACACCACTCCTGGATCTGATTCATAAAAGAGCCTCCCTAAGTGACTGCAATAGACAGTATTCCTTTGAAAACTGTCACTTCTAGACTTGTGACTTTATTGATTTCCACACGGCTTTTACTTTGGGGGCATCAAAGTCAGAAACAAAATGACTATCATACTAAATGGTTGATAGTAAAGGGATTATTTTCTCAGAAGAATTCTCAAGAAAAGTTGTGATTCTGAATAGGGTACGATTAGGTGGTAATTACTGTCTTGAGCTGAGCAGTAGGTTCTATTATTTCTACACAGGTATTTAGGACTGGATGGTGCTGTAATTACTAAGAATGACCAAGAATGGAATAGTGGATAAGATGATAAGTTATAAACTGAAGGACTATTTCAAGGGATCAAGGTCAGTGTGAAATAATCAAACCTTAATGAAAATAGAGCAGGGGTTAGGATGCTGAAAGATAAGACCTGAAGGAAATTGTATCCAAAGAGAAAATGTGACCCCCTCAAGTCCCTGATAAAGTCATCACAAAATACAAAGGGATAATCCCATGAGGAAAATAAATTAAATATCCATGTTCAGAAATATTGTGGGACCCCTGCATTCTGTTTTAATTTTTTGTATTTGTTCCCTCCACAAATTAATGTAAAATCTGCTTGTAATTATTTCTAAATTTCCTTTCCAGTGGTCAAAGCCAACTAAAGTTTTGCATGCATTTTAAAAATCAGATGTCCAAAGAAATTTAAAGCGGTTCGTGATAATGCTAAACAAATGAGAAAATATAACCAGAGTACTGTTTTTAAAACACAGAAACTATGTTAAAACTAAGTGTCATTAAAGTTATATGGCCGTACCTACTTAAGGAGATGAATTTTTTTCTCATTATGGGTAAGAAAGTCTTAAGTTATTTTCAGTGGGGGAAAAAAAAAGAGTTTAAAAAATGATCCACAAGACTCACTTTTTTTTTTAAACTATCTCTTTCCTTTTTGAAGTTTTAAAAACATTATTTTGAAAAAAAAAGGTAGCCATCTCTATTAGCTTAGGAATCATGTTTGGTAAGTCATTTCACCTTCATATCTATAGGATAATGATGGTCAAAATCTATTATCATCCTTGGTGATGAAAATGCTAAAATTTTCAAGTGTTTTAAAACATAATTTTTCAAAATGTGCAGTCTTATTCCTTTTGAGTTCTGTTCTGTTACTTTATCAGTTACAAATGTCCACATCAGCAGTTGTGGAAAAAAATGGAAGGGAAATCTAGCCTAGAGTTGCAAGAATGGCTTTTGAGCCTTGATTTTAATACTTGCTGACCACATGACCTAATGTGTGATTTTGTAACTCTGAGTGTTAATCCCCCCTCTGTTAAAAGGAGGACTAAAAATAATTTCTTCACAGTATTGCTGTGAGGATTAACTGAAAAATTGGTGTGAAGTCATTCATTCAAATATAAAGGTTCAAAACCAAAGGAAGAGTGTGTATTGTATAATTCCATTTATATGAATTTAAGAAAGGCCAAACAAAAGAAAAGTGATAAAAATCAGAATAGTGATTATGACGGATTAGGCTACTGACTGGAAAGGAATATTCAGGAACATTCTAGGTGGACAAAATACTCTACACATGTATGCTGGTAGTGGTAAAACTGTTATAGGCAATATAAAAAATCATAATAATGTGCACAGTGGTAAAGAATCTAGTTGCCAATGCAGGGGACATGAGAGATGTGGGTTCAATTCTTGGGTTGGGAAGATCTCTGGTGTAGGAAATGGCAGCCCACTCCAGTGTTCTTGCCTAGAGAATCCCATGGACAGAGGAGCCTGGCAGGCTACAGTCCATGGAGACACAAAGACTCGGGCAATTCTGAGTGACTGAGCGCACACACACACAGACACATGCACACACACACGCACGCACCCCTCAAAAAATAAACAGAAGAGAGACGCCTGTGTTCCTTGGCACGGCCACACGGACAGTCATGACTTGTTTCTTACCTGCTTTTCTATGTTCAAGTGTGGCCTCTCCATTGTGTTTTTAATCTCCTTTTGAACCATTTTCTGGCCACAATATTTGCCTTTTTACAGTTGAAAAGAAATGCAAGAGTTTCACTTCTTTAGTTATTTATATGCTATCCCAAACTCGCCAAGCAAACACCGCATCTTCTCGAAAACAGACCTCCTATGACACTTAGTCCAAAACTCTTCCGGAAATATTCAGAGATAACCAGTCCTCTTTTGCCAGGGCTAGCACTGTGGCATGCTACCTCAGAGGCAGTACAGTGTCTCCTGCCAAGAAAGTACTTGGTCAACAGTCTGCTATGGCCAACCTGAAATTTTTAATTTCTCAACAGAAGAGCATGCGTTTCCGTTTTGCAAGAGGTCCTGGAATCATGTGCCCAGTCCTGCTCTTCTGCCTTTGCTGTGCCTGTGTCAGCATCTTTTTGTTGTTGTCATTGAGAATTACTATTTATTTCTCTGAGTCTTTGATTTAGCAAGAATCCCTTAAATTGTGACTATAGCTTTTCCATTCCTATTCCAAGAACTTAGTCTAACTCTTAGCATTTCATAGGCAGGTAATGAGTATGTGTTGATTGACAGACTAACTGACCCCCAAACTGGATGAATGAACTAAAATCAGAGTCATTTAATTAATGTTGTTGGGCAAGGGAGTGATACGGGCAAGCTAAGCAATGTTAAGAGTGGAGGAGTAAATGCAGCACTGTAATCATTCATCGATCAGATCTCTAATTTCATCAACAAACACTAGGTGTCTACTCTCTGCCAGAAGACTCCATTGGCTGGCAATCCCAGCTGGCATTCCCCCTCCTTGACAGTCTGATCTGACTGTTCTCCTCCCATATTTTTGGACCAAAGCAAGAGAGACTGCTGTCTCTGTGCATCTCATCTGTCCCTACAGACCACAGCAGGAACTGCAGGTGTAGCTGGGCAGAGTAAACGCATTTTAGGTACACTGCCGCGTAGTTTTCATGCTTTCTAATTTTCCTTTCAACACTGTTTATCGTGTAACCTCATAAAATCATTCCTCAGCAACTCATTTGGCAATTGAGTCCTTGTCAGTGGAGTGAGAGTCAGAGAACGGGAGAACATGGCTCGGGAAGTGGTGTTGGATACATCGCAATAACCATGTTGCTTCGGAGGAAAACCCTCTATAAGGCAACTACTGGAGACACCGTGACTTTTGTCACGTCCAAACTCCACCAGAGTGCTCACTGAGCCTTTCTCAGTGGCTTCTAGATCTGTTTATTTAATTTGCCTTTTACATTTTTTTTAGCTTTTACTGGAGCATAGTTGACTCACAGTGCCATTTCGTTTCAGGTGAGCAGCAAAGTGACTCCGCTATACACAGAAATATATCCACTCTCTTCTTAGACTCTCTACCTGCAGAGGCCATTACAAAGTGCTGAGTAGTTTAGGTCTTTTAATAAATGAGTCATATTGTTGCCAAAAGCCACATTACCCGTCCCCAAGCCCATTCCCATATCCATCCTGGAAAGTAATTTAGCATATCGTTATTCTAGGATTTGTTTATAATCTAGTCCTCACAGGGCTCAGAATGACTTGTTTTCCTCCCTTTAAGGCTTCCGTTGAAGAAAAACTGCACTTGGGCATCGCACCCCGCCTAGCTCTAGCCGAGATTGCGTCTGTACCCCCCAGGGGATAAATCACAGCATGGCACAGGGCGAGATGCTCAGGGCCATGTCCTCTCGGAGGTGGGACCTCTGAAGGTAAGGCACTTGAGCCCAGGTTACCCGCGCTCTGCGCAACTAAGGCTTTCCCTGCCATTTCTAGCGTTTTAACTCTGAGTCTGGATTTCATTTCTCCTCTATTTTCACAGGAAATTACGATCACAGCATTAATCATAGTCTGATGAAAGCAGCTTTCTAGATCCTTCCTTCCTGCTCGTTTCAGGAAAAGTCATCCACGTGAGTTATAGGCCAGTATGGAACTGGGGCCCTCCTACTTACAGAAACTGTCTATTCACGCAGACTTTTTCTTTACTGTTTGTCCAAGGTGTAGAGAATGAGGACTTCTTTTCAGGGTCAGCTTGACATGATGACATGTAAACTTTTGTTAAATGTAAATATAATTGAAGTGCTATGGGCCAATCTAGATCATGTGAATGAGCTGTGGTGATAACTCTTATATACACTGATGTTAATTCTGTTTACTTACATTTTGTAAAAGGTTTTAAGAAGAGGTAGCTAATAAAAACATAGTACCAAACACAGGACTGGATGAAATCAATCTTTCTTCACACAGACATACATAAAATATAGTTATTCTGTGAGTTATAGTGCATGTGTGTATATATATATCTATGTTTGTGTATGTACATATATAATGCATGTAACATTCATGTGTATACTGTGTGTGTATATGTTTATGTATGTACATATAAATAGTGCACATGTATGTTTATGCTTATTTGTATATATTATGGATATATATACATACTAATGTATATATGTGTGTATGTGAGTGTGTGCTCAGTCAGTAAGTCGTGTTTACTCTTTGTGACCCATGGACTGTAGCCTGCCAGACTCTCCTGTCCATGGAGTTTCCCAGGCGAGGATACTGGAGTGGGTTGCCGTTGCCCCTCCAGAGGCCCTTCCCAATGGAGGACAGAACCCTCGTCCCCTGTGTCTCCCCCATTGGCAGGCAGATTCTTTGCCACGGAGCCACCTGGGCAGCCCGAGTGTATACACACACATATGTACATAGCATGTGTGTTTTTCATCTCTTTTCAGGGTCTTTCTACTCCACGTATAGCTGGAAGAGTAGACATTACAAAACGCTCCTCGTGGGTAACTTCTCACAAGCCCTCCAGCGGCAGTCAGTCGCATGGAGCGGTTCACAGCCTGGCTGACCCAGACTCTCCCAGCAGTCTGTCTTTCTTTCTGACCGTTTCTTCACAGGCATGTTTATTGACTGTGTTTCAACAACAGAAGTGCAGCTGTTGGTTATCTCTACGGACCTCTCTACTTTCCACCCCTGTCATCTAGCTCCTTGGTTTTACGTGACACTCTCTAGTTTGTCTCCTCTTTCTGCACCCCTTCTGTGAACTTCAAACTCGATTATACCCGCGGCATCTCATGTAAATAGCCAAGTCAGCCCACACAGGCCGAAACGCCGGCTCTTCTCTTCAGAACCTGCTCTGACTGCACATTTCATCCTATCAACTGCCCAGATACAAAGTCTCAGACGTTTGCATCTTTTTCCCACTTTTTTTTTTTTTTACACACCATGTATAACCCATCATTTCAAGTTCGAAATAAATTCAGGATCTGACTGCATCTCCTCTCTTCCACCATTTGCCATCCCCTGCAAGCTACCATCACGTTTTGCCGAGATTCTAACAAGTTGACCCATTTTTCCTCTTGCCTCTGTGGCCCTGAGAAGATAGATGAGGAACAACCTGCTCACAGACGCATTTTGAGCAAATGCAAGGCAATATTCTTAAATGATGGTTTCAAAAGAAATTTAGACATTGATTCCAAGGGATCACATCAGAAATCTTAAAAACAAAACTCACAGACATAAAATCAAAATACATCTCAAGGGAGAAATTCTAGGTGGAGCTAAGGGAAGTAGGAGCCCTTTGAACAGCCTACCTGATTCCACTTAAGAATAGTATGTAAAACAGAAATACAAACATGTCCATTTCCCATCTAGACCTCCCCTCATTGCAATGTTTAAAACTCTGATAACCTGATCTCAGCCTTCGCTAACTCTCCATTTGGTGTTTTTTTACATCACTTGATAGCACCATTGGCATATTATTCACTGATGTATTTCTATATTGTTATTGTCATTTTCCCCTATAAAAGACTGATGAGACAAGGTCGGGGTTTTCTGATGTTGTTATTCACTGTGCTCTCAGCTATTACAATTCCTAGCACACAGTAAGGTTTATGGTTCTGGTCCCAGCAGAAAATAGAATTCGATTCAAAGAGCAGGGTTGTTTTGGGGGGTGGGGTGGGGGTTGTTCCTTTTCTTCTTCTATTTTTTGTGCAGACTCTGAATGGAGACAGGAAACCAACAGCACATTGGGGGTGCCCAGAACCAACCGTGCTGAGGCCCCAGGAGGACGTGGGAGCACGCAGAAATCCCAGGCCAAGGAGGGCTGAGGCCCCCGGGGGAGCTGCCCCCCAGGAGCTGCGATCTCAGAGGGAAAGGAACAGCCCGGGCACATGGCCGGCAACAGGAGCAGGCAGGGGCAACACGCCCTGCCCACCATCCTCTCCTGCTTTTCGTCTCCTGCTGAAGTCGTCCCCTGGCCAAGCCGTGGAAAGCCAAGGTCAAGGGAGCCCAGCAACTCAGGCCAGAGGGCAGCCCCCCAGGGCAAGAACTGGGGAGAAAACAGGAACGGATCAGAGGGGCAAGCGGAAAACACCAGCGCAGAGGAGCTTAGCAAATAGCCATGGAAGAAAGCACGGCAACTTCCTCAAAATGTGGTGTAAAAGAAACCTAGAAATAAGTCCCAATGATTGTTTTAATCTCAGAGACCTTCAAAATTGCCAAGGGTGCAGAGGTTCCTTACATAATTAAAAATAGAGCTACTATAAGATCCAGGAATCCCACTCCTGGGCATATATATGGAAAAGAGAAAAAACTCTAATTCAAAAAGATACATGCACCCCTATGTTCATCACAGGACTATTTATAATCTCACAAACATGGAGGCAATCTAAACGTCCATCAACAGGTAAATGGGTAAAGATGTGAGATAGACATATATAAAAGTACAGGCATAATGGTATACTATTCAGTCATGAAAAGAATTAAATAATATTTGCAGAAGGATGGGTGGACCTAGAGATTATCATACTAAGTGCAATCAGACGCAAGTGCACGCAATAAGTTGCTCAGTCCTGCAGCCTGCCAGGCTCCTCTGTCCATGGATTCTCCAGGCAAGAACACTGGAGTGGGCTGCCATTCCCTTCTCCAGGGGATCTTCCCAGGGATCAAACCTGCATCCTTACGTCTCCTGCATTGGAAGGTGAGTTCTTTACCTCTAGTGACACCTGGGAAACCCAAATGAAGTCAGATAGAGAAAGACAAATATCATATGGTATCTCTTATATGTGGAACCTATAAAATAATACAAACAAATATACCCACAGACATAGAAAACAAACTTATGCTTACGAAAGGGGGAAGGGAGGAAGAATAAATTAGGTATTTGGGAATAAAAGATATATACTACTATATATAAAACAAATGAGGAAAAAATAAAAACGAGGACCTACTATATAGCATAGGGAACTATATTCAATATCTTATAACAGACTATAATGGAAAAGAATCTGAAAAAGAATATATGTACATGTAAAGCTAAATCACTTTGCTGTATACTAGAACTATTGTAAATCAACTATACCCAAATAATATTTGTTTAAATGCCAAAGGTATAAAATCCAAATAAAACTCAGAAGAGGCAAGTCTGAGAAGGGTTAAGGTAAAGAAGCAGATTCAAAGGTTCTAGCAGGAGCCACTGAGGAAGGGTTATTTATACAATGGAGCCTTTGATCGAATTAAAATGGGTAGATATAATTCCATGTCCTCCAGTTTCATGGTTCTAAGTTCTCTGTTAAACTGGCTGGCGTTCATGAGCTGGATTGTTAGTCGGCTGCCTGCCTTACTGACCACCTAGCACGCAGGCAAAGCGGAAGGTGTCACAGTGGCTGCTGATCCAGCCACAGGACCACACGGTCAACGCCACAGAGCGCCTGCTTTCCTGGACGGTCAGCCCCACTCGTGGTGGGTTCTGCTTTATGTCAAGAGATCTGGGAACTGATGTGATGTCAGAATAGCCAACGTCACAGCCATCAACCCGGCCTATGGCACAAGAAAAAAGCAAACCTCAACTTTCATATCTGAGGTTGGAGGAAGGGATTCTTTTCAGTAGCAAGACCGCCTGGAAGTGGCATTGATGCCTCCTGTCAATATTAATAGTAAGGAAACACAGGGAGGAGATGAAAACGGCAAAGCAGCAACTGAGCCTTTCTGCCGCCAGGGAGCCCAGAACCTCATAGAAGTTCTCTCAGCAAAAGTGCCCTTTACCCTCTGTCCGTTGATTTACTTTTGCTTCAGGAAGAGAGCAAGGGGCAGACACAGCCACTGGAAAGCCCATGAGTTGGAGAGTCGGGGGCTACGCACATGTGGCCAGAACGCTCCTCTTCGGTAGTTGGGTTTGGGAAGAAAGGAACAGAAAAAGATGGATAAACAATAAAGGGAGGAATAGAGTTGCCCGTTTCATGGTCCTGGGGATGAAAAGAACATTCTGCTTTTCCTCCCGTAGCTCTTGTCAGAGGTCCGCTGAATAGGACACTCAAGAAAAAAAGAAAGAAAACAGCATGTCTCAGGCCACGTCAGGGTGCGGGCCCCGGGCTCAGCGGCTGAGGCCTCTTTGCACACGGCCTGCACTGAGACTTTATTGCTGGCTCTAATTCTAGAAGTTCTAAAGGCATTTTCTTCCCCTGTAGCTATGAGATGTTGACCTCACTACTGGAATTGGAAGATAAGAAAAACGTTTTAATCCGTATGTTAATTATTGAAATTAGAACTGCAAACAAATATTTTGGGAAACTTCGAGTTGCTTCCAAACGTGGCGCTTTCCATTTTAAGCCCAAAGTGTAATTGCGTATTCAAGGGCTCAGATCTTGCTGAAGATTCATACATTATGTATGCCGCGCTTCCCCAGGACACGGCGGATGTCACGCTCTGCATCCTGCTGAAATGGGGAAATCATTTGAGACAGAGTTTGACTTGACAAAGTATCAAAACTCAAAAAAGAAGAGGAAAAAAGCAAAACAAAACTTGGGACCCACTTTTTGGGACTCAGAAACTTTTAGCAATAGTGAGGCTCTCTTCTGGGTAAAAAAATATGAAATTAATATTAATAATTATGAATGTTGAATAGCACGCTGACCACTGCAGACATATATTCTTTTCTGCAAAGAAAGAGGTATTTCTGAAAGAGGCTATTTTTTAACATTTATTTTGTTGAAGTGTAGTTGGTTTACAATGTTGTATTAATTTCTGCTGTACAAGAAGTGATTCAGTTATATGTACACATATATTCTTTTTCATAGTCTTTTCTATTATGGCTTATCACAGGACATTGAATATAAATCCCTTGTGCTACACAGTAGAACTTTGTCATTTATGGTGGCTCAGCTGGTAAAGAATCCACCTGCAATGCAGGAGACCTGGGTTTGCTACCTGGATTGGGAAGATCCCCTGGAGGACAGCATGGCAACTCACTTCAGTCTTCTTGCCTGGAGAATCCCACGGACAGAGGAGCCTGGTGGGCTACGTTCCATGGGGTCGCCAAAGAGTCGGACACGCCTGACTAAGCACAGCATGCAAGCATACTTCATAGCTTGCATCTGCTAATCACAAGCTCCCTGTCCATCCCTCCCACCCACCCCCCTGTCAACTACAATTCTGTTCTCCATGTCTGCGAGCTGCTTCTGTCTCATAGATAAATACATTTGTGTCATATTTTACATTCCACATGTAAGTGATATCACATGGTATTTGTCTTTCTGAAAAAAGTTGATGTTGATCAAGGTTCAGTGCATTTTTTCTGTCAAGGGCCAGACACTAAATATTTTAGGCTTTGTGGTGACATGATCCCCATCACAAATACCCAACTCTGTCCTTGCAAAATCTGCCATATGTGGACAAAGGGTTGGGATCCTGTCCCAGTTAAACTGTATTTACAAGGACAGGTGTCAAACAGAGTCGGCCTGCAGACTGTAGCTTGACAACCCCTGATGTAAAATATAGTTTAACAGATCAGTTAAAATTTTTACCAGGCAAGTTAAATTTTTAAAAACATACAATATTGTCTACTTTTGTAAGCTGATTATTCCCCTAAGAAATCCCTGCCCGCTTTCATCAACTGGATGAGTACAGATTCACCCCCATCAGCATCAGGAAGGGAGACATTTACAGGGCTAGCATCAAACTGCTCCTGGGAACAGATCAAGCAACCTCTCTGTATTAGATTTAACATTTTAATCATCAGGTTTAATAAAATCTTAATAGTTTTCAATGCCAGGCTCACAAATATTTTCTCTAACTTTTGCCTTAAAAATCACATATTAATTTCAGCCACTGGTACCCAGGGCAATTCCACTGCAACAGCTTTTTGCTGCTCCAGGGAAGGCTAGGCTAAGGGAATTTGAACATCTGTCTGTAGCAACTTTAGTCAAGAGTCTCTATTCGGATATTCCTGTCAAACCAAATGAAAAGGGGCAGAATGTAATAACATCCCTTTAGATTCACTGCTTGATTCTCATTTAGTTGACTTGATTTCCTTTAGTCGCTAGGCACATCTGCCAGTGCTTATTTTTATGGCTGATTTATGGTAAAGGTTTGATTAAGACACCTCCATATCATACAATGCTTAAAATATACAGCATGGAGCAGGCAAAGAGCAGAGCTTGAACTGCCAGTTCAAGGCCAAACTAAACTATTTGAGTTCATGCTGCCAAACCAGTAAGGTGGAGCAGCTCACTAGTCTATTCACCGAAGCAGCTTTGGTACATCTGGAAAACCCAAGGAAACAGACTGCTTTCAGAGCAAGCTCTATTTTTTTTTTTTAATCACACTATAGTACCGGTGTTTGAACCTTATCAACACACTCTCTCATCATAAACTGGAAAATTTAGAATAATTACCATTTTTCTGTGCTCAGAAATAAGGAAAGATTTTCATTTAGGAGCACTGGTCACTGCTCATGAAAATACATTTCTCTAATTGCCTTCATGCACACCACTCAATGTGCTGTAATGTGATGATATTTCTAATATGACCTGGAAAACAGGTAAATGCTCATGTGAAGAGTGGAAATTTAGTTAAGTGCAATTAATTAAAATGAGTGTGTGGAGAACTGGACCAACTAGAATTGATTGGAAAGAGTTTAGCACCAAAATCACTGTCCAGGCAGCATTGCTCCCCAAAGTCTAGCTGGGAAAGTGAGATGGAACACGGTGGGGGGACCCACCCAACAGTCCTGGGTGGATGTGGCTTCAGTAGAGAACGTAGTGAATGTGCGTTGCCTCTTCAAGAGCCTTCCCCTCTCTTGCGATACGGAATGGGTGAATTTGGGATAGAATCTTTATGTCTACCCCTATCAAGGTGAGCTCATCACCTTGCTACAGAGCGGGCTGGGGTAAGCTGTTCTGACCACCACACAGCACTCCCTGGGTGCCTCACACACAATCAGGGCGAGTGAGGCAGGAAAAGGTCCAGCAACTCTATGAAAAAGAGGAAAGCCATACCATACCTGGAAGACAGAACTGCACAGTTAACGTAAAGCAACCCTGAAATTAGACCACCTGAACACACGAACTAAATAACCGTTTTACCGCTTTATAAGTGTGGTATATCTTTAATGTATAAAGTATTTCAAATATACAGAAAAGTAAGTGAATACTAGGACAAACATCCAAGTTATATTAGGAAATGTTAATCGTTTTCTATACTGACAGCTAATCCCTTTTGAAAAAGAGTTGAAATTGTTGTAGAATGCCTTAACTCATAGTTGGGCATTCAAGTAATTAGAAATAGTACCACCAGGGAAAGAAATATTTATGAATTCTGTGTGCTAGAAGCAGGAAATCTCTATGAGCAAACTGGGGCGGTTCAAAGTCTTAAAAATGCAGTAAATACAAGAGATTTGATACTGAAAACATGATCAAAGTGACACAAATTGGTACAAAATTTGGGCCAGTTTGATATCCTGATCTCACACTAGAATCATAAGAACGGAAAGTGGACAAGAGATACAGGAGGAAGTGTTTTCCTTCACCATCGCTGCCGACACTCTGACAAGGAGGATGCAGGCACCTCCTGCCACTGACTCTAGCCTCGGCGTGTTTGAAGGACGCGTTCTCTCCCCATCCTCCTTGTGCTGTGTGTCCTCCAACAGCCCATCTTGCATCCAGGCAAGCAGCTGTGTTTCCTTCTAAAGGGCCTTTTCCTATTTCCAAGGGCCCTGTAACATCCATCACTACAAATCAGACCGTGTTGAACCAACAGCTCTCCTGGCCTAAGACACACCTAACTTCAATTCAGACTGAGCGCCAGCTCCGTGACCGCTGGCCTTGGTTGTTTCCAGAATTTCTGGAGCCTAATGGATGCAGAGGAATATCACCCCACCTCTCACTCCACTTAGCCGACTCTAACTTCTCTGACTTTCCTTCACTTTGTGTACAAATACGTGAAATGTATGCAAATGATATGGGTGCAAAGGGGTGTCCATGTTTAAAAACACACACATAAATATTCAGAGTCTACCGTTCTCAAAATCCTAGATGCCTGTATCATAAAATCATGCCGGGAACCCACATTAGAGCAGAATAACTTACTCATAGTGGATTAGAAAGTATCATTTAAAAGGTACATTTTCTGTGCTGATCTAGGGGTGGGAGGGGGAGGGGAGGAACATGCAAGAAGGAGGTGATATATGTCATCACTTGTCTCATTTCCTTCAATGTCATCAAACTAAATGTTGAAAATAATGAACATTCTTTTTGAAATAAATCTCAGTATTTGATTATATTGCATAACATACCTTTTATTTTCTACCATTGTAGATGCTCATTACTTGCTAAGTGTTTAGATGAAAGAATAAGTGAATAAATGTCAAAATGCTCATCTGAAACATCTGTCTGCATTTTTTGAGAATTTCCTCTTGGCGATGAAAAGGATCGATAAAGATATTCACACATTGAAGTATAAATAAGTATCGATAAAGAGTATTCACATTCAACACGCAAAGAATGGTCATCAAATCATAGTCTTTAAACTTATATTTCCCAGAACAAACCAATGTTTAACCAAATAGGCTGTAACTCTGGAGTTGGGGAAATTTAATGGTGCAGATAAGGTAAGAAGCTAAGGAGGTTCTACTAAAGCCTAGAAGACAGCAGTTCAACAAGGATGTAACTCAGAAAACAAAAAGGCCTTGCAAAGGAACACAGTAAATATATGTCAGGATGACTGATGCAGAAAGTCCAGAATTTGAAGACAGGACTCATGTTGCCAGCTGAGAAAGAAAAGAAGCGTACCTGTGCAGATCCAAGGAAGTGGACAGCCGGACCCAGACATCAGCATGACATGAACATACTGAGTTAACAGTGATTCTCAGACTCTAATGTGCACATGAATCATCGGGAAGTCTTACTCAAAATGCAGATTCTGATTCGCAGTGTCTAGGGGAGATTCTGCATTTCCAAGGAGCTACCAAAAAAAGCCCATGCTGCTGGGTCATGGACCTTAGATTTTGTAGCAAAGAAACAGGACTCTCACAATGAATGCAAGAGTTCCAGATAATGACTATGCCTCAATGATATAAATGTTGCATATATGATTTGCTTGTGCATGTGTGTGTGTGCATGCATGAATACAACAACACAGAGAGCATTTATTTCATAGTTTAGTTCTCAACTAGTTCTTTTGTTCCCATTTTGAAAACCTAGAGTTCAACAACCGAGATCTTTAAAGAAAGGGTACCATGATATTTTTTTCGATGATCCAATGGATATTGGCAATTTGATCTCTGGTTCTTCTGCCTTTTCGAAATCCAGCTTGAACATCTGGAAGTTCACGATTCACGTACTGTTGAAGCCTGGCTTGGAGAATTTTGAGCATTACTTTGCTAGCGTGTGAGATGAGTGCAATTGTGTGGTAGTTTGAGCATTCTTTGGCATTGCCTTTCTTTGGGATTGGAATGACAATGGACCTTTTCCAGTCCTGTGGCCACTGCTGAATTTTCCAAATTTGCTGGCATATTGAGTGCAGCACTTTCACAGCATCATCTTTTAGGATTTGAAATAGCTCAACTGGAATTCCATCACTGCCACTAGCTTTGTTTGGAATGGTGCTTCCTAAGGCCCACTTGACTTCACATTCCAGGATGTCTGGCTCTAGGTAAGTGGTCATCTATTTGTGATTATCTGGGTCTTGAAGGTCTATTTTGTATAGTTCTTCTGTGTATTCTTGCCACCTCTTCTTAATATCTTCTGCTTCTGTTAGGTTCATACCATTTCTGTCCTTTATTGTGCCCGTCTTTGCATGAAATGTTCCCTTGGTATCTCTAATTTTCCTGAAAAGATCTCTAGTCTTTCCCATTCTATTATTGTCCTCTATTTATTTGCACTGATCACTGAGGAAGGCTTTCTTATCTCTCCTTGCTATTCTTTGGAACTCTGCATTCGAATCGGTATATCTTTCCATTTCTCTTTTGCCTTTAGTTTCTCTTCTTTTCTCAGCTACTTTAAGGCCTCCTCAGACAACCATTTTGTCTTTTTATGTTTCTTTTTCTTAGGGATGGCTTTGATCACTGCCTCTTGTACAATGTCATGAACCTCTGTCCATAGTTCTTCAGGCACTCTGTCTTTCAGATCTAATCACTTATTATTCTACTGAATAATCATAAGGGATATGATTTAAGTCATTCCTGAATGGTCTAGTGGTTTTCCCTACTTTCTTCAATTTATGCCTGAATTTTGCAATAAAGAGTTCGTGATCTGAGCCACAGTCAGCTCCCGGTCTTGTTTTTGCTGACTGTACAGAGCTTCTCCATTTTTGGCTGCAAAGAATATAATCAATCTGATTTCGGTGTCGACCATCTGGTGATGTCCATGCGTAGAGTCTTCTCTTGTGTTGTTGGAAGAGGGTGTTTGCTGTGACCAGTGCGTGCTCTTAGCAAAACTCTGTTAGCCTTTGTCCTGCTCCATTCTGTACTCCAAGGCCAGATTTGCCTGTTATTTCAGGTCTTTCTTGGCTCCCTGCTTTTGCATTCCAGTCCCCTATAATGAAAAGGACATCTTTTTGGGGTGTGAGTTATAAAAGGTCTTGTAGGTCTTCATAGAACCATTCAAATTCAGCTTCTTCAGCATTACTCGTCGGGGCATAGACTTGGATTACCGTGATATTGAATGGTTTGCCTTGGAAACGAACAGAGATCATTCTTTCTTTTTAGAGACTGCATCCAAGTACTACAGATGGCTACTCCATTTCTCCTAAGGAATTCCTGCCCACAGTAGTAGATAAAATGGTCATCTGAGTTAAATTCACCCATTCCAGTCCATTTTAGTTCACTGGTTCCTAAAATGTCAATGTTCACTCTTGCCATCTCCTGTTTGACCACTTTCAATTTGTCTTGATTCATGGACCTAACGTTCCAGGTTCCTATGCAATATTGCTCTTTACAACATTGGGCTTTACTTCCATCACCAGTCACATCCACAACTGGGTATTGTTTTTGCTTTGCCTCCATCCCTTCATTCTTTCTGGAGTTATTTCTCCATTAATCTCCAGTAGCATATTGGGTACCTAGTGACCTAGGGAGTTCCTCTTTCAGTGTCCTATCTTTTTGCCTTTTCATGCTGTTCATGGGGTTCTCCAGGCAAGAATATTGAAGTGGTTTGCCATTCCCTTCTCCAGTGGACCACATTTTGTTGGAACTCTCCACTGTGACCCATCCATCTTGGGTAGCCTTACACAGCATGGCTCATAGTTTCATTGAGTTAGACACGGCTGTGGTCCATGTGATCAGATTGGTTAGTTTTCCGTGACTGTGGTTTTCATTCTGTCTGCCTTTTGATGGAGAAGGATAAGAAGCTTATGGAAACTTCCTGATGGGAGAGACTGACCGAGGGGGAAACTGGGTCGTGTTCTGATGGGCAGGGCCATGCTCAGTAAATATTTAATCCAATTTTCTGTTGATGGGCCAGGCTGTGTTCCCTCCCTGTTGTTTGACCTGAGGCCAGGCTCTGGTGGTGGTGATGAAGAGAACGGCGACCTCCATCCACAATTCCCATGTGTGTACCTGCCGCACTCGGTGTCCCTGACACCGCAGCAGGCCACCACCGATCACACCTCCGCTGGAGACACCTGGACCCCCCTGGCAAGCCTGGGTCAGTCTCCTTGGGGCCACTGCTCCTATCTCCTGGGTCTGGTGCACACAAGTTTCTGTTTGTGCCTCAAAGAGCCTGTTTCCCCAGTCCTGTGTCCATCCTGGCAGCTCCACTGTGGGTTAGTGGCGACCTCCTCCAAGGGGCTGATGCCGCGCCCAGGGCTGCTGCACCCACAGCCCCTGCCCTGCGGCAGGCCGCTGCTGACCTGGGCCTTCGCAGGAGACGCTCAAACACAGCTCTGTCTCCGTCTCTGCGGGGGCGTCTGAGCCCTGGTGTGCACAAGGTTTGTTTGAGCGCTCTGAGTATCTCTGGTGGGTGAGGGGTTTGATTCTAAATGTGCTTTCACCCCTCCTACCACCTCACTGGGGCCTCTCCTTTGCCCTTGGATGCGGGGTATCATTTTTGGTGGGATCCAACATTCTCCAGTCAACTGTCATTCAGCAGCGAGTTGTAGTTTTGGAGTTTTCACAGGAGAAGAAGAGCACGCGTCCTTCTACTCCTGAGAGCGAACCACTGTACTTCACACCTTTCTTAGCTCTCCATGCAGACGTCCTATCCATCGTGAAAAAGAATTGGCATTCACCAGCAATAAGCCTGTGTGGATCACAACAAACTGTGGATAATTCTTCAAGAGATGGCAATATCAGACCACCTGACCTGCCTTCTGAGAAATATGTATGCAGGCCAGGAAGCAACAGTTAGAACTGGACATGGAACAACAAACTGCTTCCAAATCGACAAAGGAGTACGTCAAGGCTGTATATTGTCATCCTGCTTATTTAACTCATATGCAGAATACATCATGCAAAATGCTTCATGGCATTTTATGGCAAATAGATGGGGAAACAATAGAAACAGTGAGAGACTTCATTTTCTTGGTCAAAAATCACTGCAGATGGTGATTGCAGAAATTAAAAGATATTTGCTCCTTGGAAGAAAAGCTATGACCAACCTAGACAGCATATTAAAAAGCAGAGACATCACTTTGCAAACAAAGGCCTATATAGTTGAGGCTATGATCTTTCCAGTCGTCATGTATGGATGTGAGAGTTGGACCATAAAGAAAGCTGAGCACCAAAGAATTGATACTTTTGAACTGTGGCATTGGAGAGGACTCTTGAGAGTCCCTTGGACTGCAAGGAAATCCAACCAGTACATCCTAAAGGAAATTAGTCCGGAATATTCATTGGAAGGACTGATGTTTAAACTGAAACTCCAATACTTTGGCCACCTGATGTGAAGAACTGACTCATCGGAAAAGACTCTGATGCTGGGAAAGATTGAAGGTGGGAGGAGAAGGGGACGACAGAGGATGAGATGGTTCGCTGGCATCACCGACTCAATGGACATGAGTTTGAATAAACTCCGTGAGTTGGTGATGGACAGGGAGGCCTGGCATACTGCAGTCCATAGGATCACAAAGAGTCGAACATGACTGAGCGACTGAACCGAATTGACCATGATATTTGATTTTTATCATGAAGTCTGATGAGCTGGGCAGGTAAGCTTCCTCTATATAAACCCCATTTATGATAAAAGCAAACTGCATTGGATAAAGAGGGTTTAGGAAATTTACATACCCTCCGAGTATCAGCTAGGTCATCTGTGATTTGGGCTGTTTGCCTTGGCTTTCTGAGCCCTTCTCCTCCAGCTCTAGCTGAATGGCTGGAAAAGTTGCTTCATCCTTATGAGCCTTACTTCCACTATTTTTCAAGGATGGATAATATGTGTACTTCTGTAGATTAAACAGGCTAATAAGTTTAAAGTGAACATCATGAATGGCACGTCATGAATGTTCATAAATGACTGTCATAAATACTAGTAAAATAACCCACTATTATTATCCATTTTATATAGGTCTATGCAGGCTTATTATTTCTGTTACGGCTCTAAAATTAGCTTTTCAGCTGTGGGTGTGTCTGAAGATAACTATAAAGCTTTCCATTCTATTATTTATTCTCTTCTGTCACTTAGTTTAATTCTCTTGACTGTATCTTCTTACTGAGTAGCTTGGTTTCTGAGGCTAAAAAATGTCCTCATAAAGTATCACCTTTTATTATGTCAATAACTCAGAAATGTAGGTCAAGTAAATACAGGCGGTGTGTGAAATGAAGCTAATAGTTCAGAGTTGGTAGTGCTACTGACCAAGTAGTCAAACATCGTTAGTGGATTCTCATGGCCTGGAGGCACCGTCTTACCTTGGCAGAGCGATGCCTTACTGCTCTTTTGCAGAAAGTACTCCAGGTTGGGGGAAGGCGTTTTTCACCTTCAGAAGAGCCTACCCCTGCTCTATCTAGCTTCACGTGGTATAATACTGTTGTTTTTTCCAAGTCATTATGTATGAGAGCAGCCTATGAGAGAACTGCAAACAATTAGAGCATTTGTTGCAGTGTGGGCTCTGGAGCCCTTAAGAAACACCATGAAGCTGCTACCCAAACTTACAAAGGGATGGAATCAACACCATGAAACCTCAAGCACTCATCCCATGATGGTTTAGAGTCTGTGATTTATGGGACATAGGTCTGACAGAATGTGCTTTTACATTATCTGTGGAAGGAGGAAACAAACTTTGCTAAGTGATTTAACAAGGCCATTTACCTTTCTCAAAGAAGATTATTATTATTAAGGTATGTTAATGGATCTCAGAGGATTCAGTGTGACAAATACCGGCTTTGCTTTCAGTTCATTAAAGCAGAATCTGCATGTCTTCCTTGACAAGATTGTGTATTTACAACCTTGCATATGACAAAATAAATCTTTAGAAGTCGCTCAGAATGTTTTTATTGAGAACTTGCTAACAGGAAAGAGAGCTGAACACTGCTGGGTATGCTGTTTAATGGTAACTTACACCTTGAGGAACTTACTTTGTTGAAGAACTTGAGCTTTTACTTAAAAGGAATTTCTTTCTCTTTAAAATGACTTTGCTGAATACCAAGATCCATGAAATTCAAATATTGCATATTTGATCTTGTCATTTTACTCAAATGTGTCCACCTTACTACTTCAATGCTACCAAGAGACTTTTAAAGGCAACAATAAATACTTAATTTGCAGCTTGGAGCTATAATGTATCCTGTGTAAGCTACCAGATGCTATGACAGTGCAAAGGACATTCACAAAATTTACATCATTGGGTTTCAAGTGACCAAACCCTAGTTTAGAAAATGATGCTAGATTTTATCATCATGTAAAATTATAATACACTGAAAGTGAAAGTGTTAGTCACTCAGTTGTGTCCAGACTCTCTGCAACCGCATGGACTGTAGCCCACCAGGCTCCTCTGTCCATAGAATTCTCCAGGCAAGAATACTGGAGTGGGTTGCCATTCCCTTCTCCAGGGGATCTTCCCAACCCAGGGATTGAACCTCGGTCTCCGGCACTGCAGGCAGATTCTCTGCTGGCTGAGTCACCAGGGAAATCCATAATACGCTGGTGTATTATTAATGCATATTAGTATGTGCAGAAAATAAGACGGCTGGATGGCATCACCAACTCAATGGACATGAGTTTGAGCAAACTCCAGGAGATGGTGAAGGACAGGGAAGACTGGAGTTCTGTAGTTCATGGGGTTGCAAAGAGTCGGAAACGACTGAGTGACTGAACAACCACAATTATAGAAAACAGTTTTATTTTGATTTTATAATTTGGAATTAAAAGAAAAAAGTATTGCTCAGGCTTCCTGAATATAGCACTCTGCTCTTGGGGTGCTGGTTTTCAGACTGGAGTTGGCCTCAGACCCCGTGGCAGGCAGCCTTGTCAAGAGACCTGCTAATGAAGGAGGGCCTCACCTGAAGCCCAAGCCCCGGGGTTTCTGACGAGTAATGTAGCTAACGCTGCTGCTGCCGGGCCTGGGAGCCACGCTCTGAGGCCCACTGCTCTGGGATGCCTCACTTTTATTTGGACTGTAAAGTAGCCAGAGGTTCTCTCTTGAGTCTTATTTTTCTTCATTGTGACAAAGATTTATAGAATTTATCACACTGTTATAGTCATATTCTTTAAATCAATCATCAGAGTCGTCTGCTTATTTAAAAAAATAATCATGAATCCCTGGGCCTCGCATTTTTAGCTTAAAGGTGGGGCAAGTGACTTTCCGTTGGTGGTTCTAAAACTTGCTGGCTGTTAGAAACAACCCGGAGTTTATGAAAAGTCCTGATGCCCAGACTGTCTCCTGAGCCAGTGAAGTCAGAATCTCTGGGGTTAAGACTCCGGTCTCGCTACATCTCAAGGTGATTCCAAGGTGTGGCCGAAGCTGAGACTACGCATTACCCGTGAGAACTGCTGAGTCAGGGCCCGAGTTCTAAAGCCCACTCTACGGTGCTCTCCGCGGGAGGATTATAGTCATCCTGCAAACCAAGCTGTCTCTTTTAAGAGACTAACCGGACTGGATCACATATTTGTATTTTCTCTGTTTACACTTAAATCTCTCAGTTCAGTTCAGCTCAGTCGCCCAGTCATGTCTGACTCTTTGTGACCCCATGGGCTGCAGCATGCCAGGCTTCCCTGTCCATCACCAACTCCCGGAGCTTGCTCAAACTCATGTCCATGGAGTTGGGGATGCCATCCAACCATCTCATCCTCTGTCATCCCTTATCTTCCTGCCTTCAATCTTTCCCAGCATCAGGATCTTTTCCAATGAGTCAGTTCTTTGCATCAGGTGGCCAAAGTATTGGAGCTTCAGCTTCAGCATCAGTCCCTCCAATGAATATTCAGGACTGATTTCCTTTATGACTGACTGGTTGGATCTCCTTGCAACCCAAGGGACTCTCAAGAGTCTTCTCCAACACCACAGTTCAAAAGCATAAATTCTTTGGTGCTCAGCTTTCTTTATGGTCCAACTCTCACATCCATAACATGACTACTGGAAAAACTATAGCTTTGACTAGATGGACTTTTGTTAGCAAAGTAATGTCTCTGCTTTTTAATATGCTGACTAGGTTCATCATAGTTTTCTTCCAAGGAGCAAGCGTCTTTTAATTTCATGGCTGCAGTCACCATCTGCAGTGATTTTGGAGCCCAAGAAAATAGTTGGTCAGTGTTTCCACTGTTTCCCTATCTATTTGCCATGAAGTGAAGGGACCATAAGCCATGATCTTAGTTTTTGAATGCTGAGTTTTAAGTCAACTTTTTCACTTTCCTCTTTCACTTTCATCAAGATGCTCTGTAGTTCCTCTTTGCTTTCTGCCATAAGTGTGGTGTCATCTGCATATCTGAGGTTATTGATATTTCTCTCGGCAATCTTGATTCCAGCTTGTGCTTCATCCAGCCCAGCATTTTGCATAATGTAATTTGTATATGAGTTAAATAAGCAAGGTGACAATATACAGCCTTGACATACTCCTTTTCCTATTTGGAATCAGTCTGTTGTTCCATGTCTGGTTCTAACTGCTGCTTCTTGATCAGTAAACAGGTTTCTCAGGAGGCAGGTAAGGTGGTCTGGTATTCCCATATCTTAAAGAATTTTCCACAGTTTGTTGTTATCCACACAGTCAAAGGCTTTGGCGTAGTCAATAAAGCAGAAGTAGATGTTTTTCTGGAAGTCTCTTGATTTTTTAATGATCCAATGGATGTTGGCAATTTGATCTCTGGTTCCTCTGCCTTTTCTAAATCCAGCTTGAACATCTGGAAGTTCTTGGTTCACATACTTTAGAAGCCTGACTTGGAGAATTTTGAGCATTACTTTCCTAGTGTGTGAGACAAGTGGAATTGTGCAGTAGTTTGAACATTCTTTGGCATTGCCTTTCCTTGAGACTGGAATGAAAACTGAGTTTTTCCAGTCCTCTGGGCACTGCTGAGTTTTCCAAATTTTCTGACATATTGAGTGCAGCACTTTCACAGCATCATCTTTTAGGATTTAAATCTCTAGTTTTTAGGTATTTATCAATGCTCTACTAGAAAGGCATATAGATCAATGTCTATTTTTAAAATGTTATGCTATTTCATTAGCTTATTGTAATATCTGTAAATTTCTCACTTAATGCCAAGAGGAAATACATTTTAATAGGAAAAAACCTCAACACACTTATTTTTAGTGTTTTTTGAGAGCGTAGAACAGAGCTGGACCAATAGAAATTTCTGGATTGGTAGAAATTTTCTATATCTGTTCTGTATAATAAGTAGTCATATGTGGTTTTTGTACTTTTAAAGTTTGATTATTGCACCTAAGGAACTGGACTTTATGTTTGTTTAAGTAATTTAAATTTAAACAATCCCCTGTGGGCTTCCCTGGTAGCTCAGCTGGGAAAGAATCTACCTGCAATGCAGGAGAGCCTGGTTCAATTTCTGGGTTGGGAAAATCCCCTGGAGAAGGGAAAGGCTACCCACTCCAGTGTTCTGGCCTGGAGAATTCCATGGACTGTCTAGCCCATGGGGTTGTAAAGAATCGGACACGACTGAGCGGCTTTCCCTGTGGCTTTTAGTCACTATATTGGACAGCACAGCCTTAAACAATAAACTTAATCTCCCACAAAACCAGAGTATAATGAATAGTAGGAAATATTTGCTAAACTTTCAATATTACATATATGCACTAAAATTCTTAAGTATGTATATATGTATGCCCTGCTGGGCTTAGTCATCAGTCGTGTCCTACTCTTTGCGACCCCATGGACTGTAGCCCACCAGGCTCCTCTGACCATAGGATTTCCCAGGCAATAATACTGGAGTGGGTTGCCATTTCTTGCTCCAAGACATACGGATAGGTAGATATACTATTTTTGAAGATTTGCTATGCAGACTCTGTTAAGGAACGAACACTTATCATTTCGTTTGATTTTCATGATAAACAGTCGGTACCTTTTTACTGTAGAGCCAGAGAATATTTTAAGCGTTTGAGTCCTGCAATCTCTGTTGCAGATTTCCAAATCTGCTGCTTCACTGAAAGCATACCTAGACAGTTTATATATAAGTGAGTATGGCTGTGCAGCAGTTCATTTTATTTATAAAATAAGCAGCAGGTGAGCTTTGGCCCATGGGGCATAATTTGTAGTCCCCTGTTCATGGTAATTATATAATTTTACACCTAGAGAATTAAGCAGAAAGTGAGTGCATGGCCACTCCAAACAAGGGTTTTATTTCTACCACACACATTTCAGTTTCCTCCTCCCTAATTATCATTTTACTGGAACCTAAAGAGCCTATTTCTTGATATGTATCATCCATAATAAAGAACTCCTTGCCACACATTCTCTCCTGGTTATCTGTTCAGAGACAAATATCTGTGTGTTATTATTAGGCCCACTGTTGTAAGATTTTTGTCAGCTGGGACCTTTGGTTAGCTTTGTTCTAGCTACTGGCCAGAAGGGAGGGTTACGACACAGTCGTTAAACCTTTATGTGAGTACATGTATATTATCGTTAAATCCAACTACAAAATGCACATCTGCCATGTATGTTTATGAATTTATTTAACAGAAATTAAATGCCAGTTATTTTTAAGGTCCTGTGCATATACTGTTTTGACATACAGAAGAATGTGGTATGAATCTTTACAGGAAACATAGAGCTTCAGCAGGGAAATGTAATGTTCATAAATTATTGTAAGTTGATTTAAGAGAATTGGATCCTATGTATTAATATTCTGCAGAAGCTAGAGATCAGTTTTCACTAAAATTCAATTCAGTTCTTCAATTAATGCTCCCCGACTACTAACTGTCGCCAGGCTACTAACTTTGCTAAGAATTATGCGAGTCTTCTGACAGAATACAACAACAACAACAAAAAAAACCCAAAGATACTTTCTTTTGTTACTTTAGGATATTAAGGAGGAAACGCATGAACACACTGTTCAAACCACCGAAGGGCGTTCCAAGGGCCTAGCTTCAGAAGTATTCTCTACCGAACAGAAAGTGGAAGCAGTGACGGCGTCTAATCTCTTGGGCTCCAAAATCACTGCAGATGGTGACCGCAGACACAAAAATGAGACACGTGCTCCTTGGAAGGAAAGTTATGACCAGCTTGTGGTGGGGACAGTGGCTCTGCTGTGTCTGACTCTGTGCGACCCCACGGACTGCGGCCCACCAGGCTGCTCCTTCCATGGGATTCTCCAGGCAAGTATACTGGAGTGGGCTGCCATTTCCTTCTCTACGGGATCTTCCTGACCCAGGGATTGAACTCAGGGCTCCTGCATTGCAGGCAGATTCTTTACCATCTGAGCCACCAGGGAAGCCCAAAGACAAATCTAGACAGTGTATTAAAAAGCAGAGACATCACTTTGCCAACACAGGTCCATATGGCCAAAGTAATGGTTTCCCCAGTAGTCATGTATGGATATGAGAGTTGGATCATAAAGAGGGTTGAGCACTGAAGAATTGATACTTTCAAATTGTTCTTTATTCTCCAGTCTTCTCCAAATTGTCATTCATTTTGAATTAACTTAAATGGCAAAGAAAAAAATAAAAGTCTAATAAGGTTACCAAACAATGCCTGAAAATGGCAATGTGGCTCATTTAAAAGGTAAGAAGAAAAACGCAGTGGAGGAAGAGAAACAAGTATATTGTTAATATACTGAATTTACCAAAATACACTGAAGGCCTGAAGGCTGGAGAAGACTCTTGGGAGTCCCTTGGACTGCAAGGAGATCCAGCCAGTCAATCCTAAAGGAAATCAGTCCTGAATGTTCATTGGAAGGGCTGATGCTGAAGCTCCAATGCTTTGGCCACCTAATAGGAAGAGCCTAAAATATAGTTTTAGGTCAAAGGAGTGTAACTATCTCCTAGCAATCAATAGGGTCAAAGACCCTCAAGTTTTGATATTGTATAATCTCTAACTATGCCAAAATGTGTAGAGTCAACACAGATATGTTAGAACTCAAAGTAGAACTGCATGATGCATCAGGTGAAGACTTCGTGGTAACTGTTCGTACATGAAGGATGCGTACATCCCTCATGTGAAGAATTGGACTGGACACAAGACAATCTGGTACATACCTACTCCAAGGCACTTAGGATTCAACACAGCAGGAACAATCAATTAACAGGAAAGAAACAATAATGACAATTAAAAGCCCATCACACACACACTAATCTTTCATCCACAGTAAAACATGGCCTTCAGTGTATTTTTGTAAATTCAGTATACTAACAATATACTTGTTTCTCTTCCTCCACTGCATTTTTCTTCTTACCGTTCCTTTTAAATGAGCCATTTTGCCATTTTCAGGTATTGCTTGGTAACCTGATTAGACATTTTTTTTTCTTTGCCATTTAAGTTAATTCTAAATATGCTGTCATTAGTCCAAAATGTTTATTTAACATACCACGGCCAGGTACAGCTCTTTATTCCACACATGTAAATCAGATGCCAAGTAAAACTATTTTCTCAGCCTCTGAATGGCTTAACAGAAGATGGTATATTTTTACCTGAACGATGGGTGTTCTCAATTACAGTAATACTTTCTTTAACTGCATTCTTAGTTCCTTGTGGACATGTTATCCATCTGTTACATAGACACTCAAGGCAAACCATGTATTCCCAAATAAAACTTTATTTTCAGACGTGAAGTTTTAGGTTCTTTCACAGTCTGTAGATTGCCTAAAATACGGAACATTGAAAGATCACAACATCAGCACACAAGAATTATGAAAAAAAAACAAGATTCATTTTACCTCTATTTCAGTTGGAGTTTTTTATTATTATTATTTTACATTTAAAGGGCTTGTTTTCCCTCCTATGAAAATTGTGTGCTGAATAACAATGGTTTGAGGGACCAGAAATGATGTGATAAAACTCATTAGCACATAGATTACAGTAACAGAAAGAGATTACTTTATCGTCTCATTTAAAGACTACCATTCTGTGCTAAAGGTAGGTGCATTTTGACAAGGCAGGGATGCAATGTTAAACAGTGTAAGAGCTGGATGAGACTTGAAACCCTCTTCAGAGGCGATATACATGCATTCTATTGTCAACTTCCCGAACACGAAGTCATCAAGTCATGTTTTTTATTATTATTACAGTCATTGTTATTAGTTATCATGCCCATAGAAACTATCACAAACCTTCATATTAAATCTCTCCTCAACAGGGGACGTCTCTACCTCCCACAAAGTACCTTTCCTAAAGCAGGAGTATATACCACATTTGGAGAGCAACCCTGATATCGTCAGGTTTGCAGTTCAGCCAAATCTACTAACTTGAACAAGCATCATTAAGCTACAGTCCGAGGGATTAATAAAGAACAACTGACAAGCTAAATACAACCTTAAGAAGTAATGCATGTTCTTAATGACACATTTCAGATGTACTCTTAAGGGAGAAAGATTGCGTAATATTCTCAGCTTTTGATGCTATATAAAGAGAAAAAGAAATTTTGTATGTATTATAGTAATTTTTAATGTCCCCTATTTTAAATCCAGATTAGATTCTTATACTATAAAACAGAAAGTTAAGCCTTTTAGTGAAAGCTAAGAGGACCCTGTTGGATTACTGGGCACAGAAGCCTTTTTGTAGACTCAAGAAGCCTTTTGCAAGACTCAAGTCTCCCTGACCTTCCCTGAGCTCCAAAGGGCAGATGTGAACAGGGAATAATCAGAGGAAGAGTGGCCAAGATTAAAGGGGCCAGAAAAACAGAGAAGGCGTCAAGACTGGGAGAGCGAGGCCTGAGAGCGGGTTGCTGCTGAGTCGCGCAGTCGTGTCCGACTCTCTGCGACCCCACGGACTGCTGCACGCCAGGCCTCCTGTCCATCACCAACTCCCGGAGCTTGCTCAAGCTCACGTGATGCCATCCAACCATCTCATCCTCCGTCGTCCCCTTCTCCTCCTGCCCCCAATCCCTCCCAGCATCAGGGTCTTTTCCAATGAGTCAGCTCTTCACACAGGTGGCCAGAGTATTGGAGTTTCAGCTTCATCACCAGTCCTGATCTCCTTTAGGATGGACTGGTTGGATCTGCNCAGTCCTTCCAATGAACACCCAGGACTGATCTCCTTTAGGATGGACTGGTTGGATCTGCTTGCAGTCCAAGGGACTCTCAAGAGTCTTCTCCAACACCACAGTTCAAAAGCATCAATTCTTCAGCAGTCAGCCTTCAGTTATGCTCCTGATGAGATTAACAAAGTGCAAACCCTGTACCCAACCTCATCTTATCAGTAACTCCTCCTTGGAACCACTGTTACAAATCCCCTTATGTGCCCCAGGTTGGGGCACATAGTTGAGGGCAGGAGCCTGCTTCATCCCTCTTCACCTGGCAAAGCGATAAAGCTCTCTTTTCTCCTTCACCCAGAGTTCTGTTTCTGAGACTCAATTTGGCACTGGTGCACAGGGGCCAAGTTGTCAGCATCAGAACCAATCTAAGATATTATTTCAGTACTTTGTTCCCAGAGCAGATTATCGAAAACTGATCAATGAAACAGATGTGGATTTCTTAAAAAAAGAATTGCAATTTAGGATTAGGGCAAATTTCCCTTTACCTTAGATGAAAACAGATATGGTCAAAATTGGTAAAAGAAGGTTTGTAAGTAAAAGCAATAAAATAAAAAAAAAGACACTGATTATATATGCCATTGTGGAATTAAAACAAAGTCAAATGTACAGAATACACATTCCCAATTTTAAATCTGAATAGTCAACCCCAAAATATTCCCTAGATAATTTACAGCTGCAAATTTAAAGAACATGTCAGTGGTAGAGAGTTCAATATTTTTGCGATAATTCCTCCAAATAGGAAGTTTACATTCTTTCTAAAATCAAACAGGACCCTGTGGAGCCCCTGGCCATGGGAGACTTTCAGGCTCATGTTTCATGACTCCAGCCTCCATCACCTTCCCTAAGTCCCAAAGGGCAGATTTGAAACAATCTGGGAAGGGAAGAGGGTTTCCTTGATGGCTCAGATGGTAAAGAATCCGCCTGTGATGCGTGAGACCTGGGTTTGATCCCTGGGTTGGGAAGATCCCCTGGAGAAGGGAAATGTTACCCACTCAGGGATGCCAAGCAAAGGGAGGAGCAGACAGGAAACAGCTGCACAGCCTCAGGGTGGGTCCTGGGTCCACCCCAAGGGATGCACATAGGTGTTAGTGTTCTTCATGCCAGAGGGAGGCCACTTGAGGCTACTTTAAAGCAAACAAGCAGCTCATCAAGAAGACTCCCAGACCATACCAGAGGAGTGGAGGCCCTGCCCACACCCTAAGCTTATCAGCAACCCCGCCCCTGAACCACCGCTACAAAGCGTCAGTCCCTCTCTTTGGGACCCAGAGGATGGCAGCCCACCAGGCTCCTCTGTCCATGGGATTCTCCAGGTGAAAACACTGGCGTGGGTTGCCATGTCCTTCTCCAGGGGATCTTCCCAATCAGGGATGGAACCCAGGTCTCCCGCATTGCAAGCAGATGCTGTACTGTTTGAGCTTCCCCGGGAAGCTTCCCGGGTACAAAACCCCTCATCAGATCGTCTCGGGTTGCAATACAGAGTTTTGAAGACAGGGGCCCGCTGTGTCCCCCTTTGCCTGGCAATGCAGTAAAGCTCTTGTTTTCTACTTCACCCAAAACTCTGTCTTTGAAATTTGATTCAGTACTGGTGCACACAGGCTGAGCTTTCAACATCATTCCTGACCAAGATCACAGTTTCCAATAAGTATGGCTCAACATGTTGACCCTTTTTCTCAGCTGTAATTTAAAACGTCCATACATGCTGGGCAGGCTACACAGAGACGAATTCCTCCGGGCTATTTATTTCTATTTAGATGTTAGCCCTTAAAAAGGATAACCCTAGCTGTGGTTTCATCATGGTAATCAAAGACTGGATTCAAGATATGGGTGCACTTCTACAGGGTAAATAAATCAATTTACCATTAAATAAATACATTCTTACTGTAGCAAAGCTGAATAAAACTTCAAAGCATACCTATGTGTGATTCATGTAAAAAGTAGTGTAAGCAGATAGGTTAGGGGTTTCCCGGAGAAAGTAAACCAGGATTGGCTTTCTTGACATAAGAGAAGCTGTTTTGGCCTAAGCCACTTTGTAATCTAAGCCTGACTACAAGGCTTGTCCTTGAACAACTCTCAGTAATTAAAGATCTTAAGGGAGGGAATGAAGAAACAAGGAAGTAGCAGGCAAGAGACAGTAGCACAGCTTTGGGGCACAGCCCTCAATCCTCAAGAAACAGATCTAACGGCACATCTTAGAGGTCTGCAGGAAGAAAGGGCCCCACCCAGGTGGAGGGTGGAAGGACGATCCTGACCATCCTGACTTTGCTCAACTAACATTTGGACTCTGTTGAACTTTTTGCTCCAATTCTATAGCAGTGAAGGCCTATAATAGGAAATAAAAAAAAATCTTAATTTGAAAATCTAATCTTCCACTAAAATGATATTAGATTATTAATTTTAATTAAATTAATTAACTAAACTAAATTAATTAAATTAATTAATTATTTATTATCATATATAAATGTATGTATAAATATATAAATGTTTATTATTAAATAAAATTAAATTAATTAATTTTAAATTAATAATCTAATTTAGAATGTCTAATTATAAAATTAACAATCTAATTAAGATTATTTACATTGTTTTATTAATAATGTAAACAATCAATCTAAATTAATTTAAATTATTTATTAGAGCAACTTAATACTTATTTAGATTAGTTAATAATTAACCTAAATTTATTTAGATTAATTTAATTTAGATTATTTATATTAAATTTAGAGCCCCACATCTGCTGCTCATTGCTGGAGCGACTTTGAGGAGATACCCCACGTCCAAGGGCAAAGGAGAAGCTCCAGCAAGATGGTAGGAGGGGCAGAATCGTGTTTAGAACCAAACTCCAGACCCACTCAGAGGGCACTCAGAGGGCTCAAACAGACCTTGTGTGCACCGGGACCCAGAGACCCCGCAGAGACTGAGACAGACTGTGTTCGGGTGTCTCCTGAGGAGGTGCGGGTCAGCAGCGGTCTCCTGCGGGGGTGTGGAGGGGGTTCTGGGTGCTGCAGACCAGGGTATGGCATAAGCCCTCTTGGAGGAGGTCATCAATTAACCCACCATAGCGATCAATGCAAAGAAATAGAGGAAAACAACAGAAGGGGAAGACTAGAGATCTCGGCAAGAAAATCAGAGACACTAAGGGAACATTTCATGCAAAAACAGGCAGAATAAAGGACAGAAACGGTAGGGACCTAACAGAAGCAGAAGATATTAAGAAGAGGTGTCAAGAATACACAGAAGAACTGTACAATAAAGATCTTGATGACCCAAATAATCACGATGGTGTGATCACTCACCTGGAGCCAGACATCCTGGGATGTGAAGTCAAGTGGGCCTTAGGAAGCATCACAACGAACAAAGCTAGTGGAGGTGATGGAATTCCAGCTGAGCTATTTCAAATCCTGAAAGATGATGCTGTGAAAGTGCTGCACTCAATATGCCAGCAAATTTGGAAAACTCAGCAGTGGCCACAGGACTGGAAAAGGTCCGTTGTCATTCCAATCCCAAAAAAAGGCAATGCCAAAGAATGCTCAAACTACCGCACAATTTCACTCATCTCACATGCTAGCAAAGTAATGCTCAAAATTCTCCAAGCCAGGCTTCAGCAATAGGTGAACCACGAATTTCCAGATGTTCAAGCTGGTTTTAAAAAAGGCAGAGGAACCAGAGATCAAATTGCCAACATCTGCTGGATCATCGAAAAAGCAAGACAGTTCCAAAAAACCATCTACTTCTGCTTTATGGACTATGCAAAAGCCTTTGACTGTGTGGATAACAATAAACTGTGGAAAATTCTGAAAGAGATGGGAATACCAGACCACCTGACCTGCCTCCTGAGAAACCTGTATGCAGATCAAGAAGCAACAGTTAGAACTGGACATGGAACAACAGACTGGTTCCAAATACGGAAAGGAGTATGTCAAGGCTGTATATTGTCATCCTGCTTATTTAACTTCTATGCAGAGTACATCATGAGAAACGCTGGGCTGGAAGAAGCACAAGCTGGAATCAAGATTGCCGGGAGAAATATCAATAACCTCAGATATGCAGATAACACCACACTTATGGCAGAAAGTGAAGAAGAACTAGAGAGACTCTTGATGAAAGTGAAAGAGGAGAGTGAAAATGTTGGTTTAAAGCTCAACATTCAGAACACTAAGATCATGCATCCGGTCCCATCACTTCATGGCAAATAGATGGGGAAACAATGGAAACAGTGACAGAGTTTATCTTTGGGGGGCTCCAAAATCACTGCAGATGGTGACTGTAGCCATGAAATTAAAAGATGCTTGCTCCTTGGAAGAAAACTGTGACCAACCTAGTCAACATATTAAAAAGCAGAGACATTACTTTGCTGACAAAAGTCCGTCTAGTCAAGGCTATGGTTTTTCCAGTGGTCATGTATGGATGTGAGAGTTGGACTACAAAGACAACAGAGCCCTGAAGAATTGATGCTTTTGAACTGTGGTGTTGGAGAAGGCTCTTGACAGTCCCTTGGACTGCAAGGGGATCCAATCAGTCAGTCGTAAAGGAAATCAGTCCTGAATATTCATTGAAAGGACTGATGCTGAAGCTGAAACTCCAAAACTTTGGCCAACTGATGCGAAGAACTGATTTATTGGAAAAGATCCTGATGCTGGGAAAGATTGAAGGTGGGAGGAGAAGGGGATGACAGAGGATGAGATGGTTCGATGGCATTACCGACGCCATGGACATGAGTTTGAGCAAGCTCTGCGAGTTGGTGATGGACAGGGAAGCCTGGCATGCTCTGGTCCCTGTGGTCGGAAAGAGTAAGACACGACTGAGCAACTGAATCTGAATCTTCCACTTTAGAAAACTAGGAAGCAGTGTCAATGCAATCCAAAAGCAAACAGAGAGAAGAAATAATAAAAATTAGAAATTACTGGCATTGAAAACAGGAAATCAAAAGAATAAAATCAACAAAATTGAAACTTCATTCTTTGAAAACATCATTAAAATTGGTTATTCTCTAGTCAGGCTATCCAGGAAAAAAAAAAAAGAGAAGACACAAATTACTATTATCAGAAATATTATCTTCTACAGGGATAAAAATGAAAATAAAAGAGTATGATGAACAACTATATGCCCACAAATTTGATAATTTAGATGAAATTACCACTTTAGTGAAACACATACATGGCCAAAAGTCCCCCAAAGAAAACTGCACAGCTAACCAAGCCTATAAAAATTAATGAGATTGAATAAATCATTAACTTTCCAAAAGAAATCACCATGCTTGATGGGTTCACTGGAGAAGTATACCAAACATTTATGAAAAAATGATTCCTGTTCTCTAAAATTTCTTCTGGAGAACAGAAACAAGAAAATCTGTAACTCATTCCATGTGATAAAGATCTCCCTAATATTAAAACTGGACAAAGACATTATAAGTAAGAAAAACTATAGATGAATGTCATAAAATTAGCTGCAAAAATTCTCAAAAAACTTATCAAATTGAATCCAACAGCATATACAAAAGAATTATACATCACGAGCAAATGAGATTTGGTTCAGGTATACAAGGTTAGGCATTCAAAATCAATGTATATAATCTATTGCATCAACCGGCCATAGAAGAAAAAAATCAGATGATCATATCAAAAAAATGCAGAAAAGCATTTGAAAATATATGACATCCGTCAATAAAAACTGTAAGAAAACTGAAAATAGGGAAGAATTTCATCAAATTGATAAAAGCTACAAGAAACCCGATAGTTAACACCAGACTTAACGGTGAGAAAAGGTAATGAGCTTAAGGGTAGCTTTTCCACTAGGGTCAGGAATAAGACAAGTTCCGTTTTTCCCAGTTCTATTCAGTTAGTAAATCCTGGGAGACCTACCTAACACAACAAGACAAAAAAAGGAAATAAAACATACACATTGACAGAGAAGAAACAAAGCTTTATGTTTATGTCTTTATGTTCAGATGACGTGGTTGTATATGCAGAAAATTCCAAGGAGCTGACCGAAATGAAACAAAAGAAAGCAAAGACAAACTCTTAGGAGTAAATCAACTATTACGATAAGATTAGAGGATACAAGGGTAATATACATAGTTATTTGCTTTCCTATCCACCAGTGGGAAACGGTAGGACTTTTAAATTAAAACACAGTGCCCTTTATATTAATAACAAGGGTAACAACAAAGATATACATAAGGATAAAGCTAGCTCTGTGTGCAAGATCTATATGCGGAAAACCACACTCTCCGATGACAGAAAAGTCTAACTGCATAAAAGAAGCAATATGGACAGCGAGACACAATACTACTAAGATGTCATTTCTTCCCAACCTGAACTAGAACTATGGCACCATCTCAATTAAAATCACAGCAACTTATTTGTTCAATACTGTCAAACTGCTTTGAAAGTTTACATGGACAGAAAAAAGACCCACAGGGGTCAATAGGATACTGAAGAAGAACACAGTGGAAGGGCTGACATACTTCAAGGTACAGTGATTCATATGTTTATCAGTTCAGTTCGGTTCAGTTCAGTCACTCGGTCATGTTCGAAGCTTTGTGACCCCATGAATCGCAGCACACCAGGCCTCCCTGTCCACCACACTGACATACTAAATCCAAGATATATAATAAAGTCTATGTAATCAAGGCAGCTTGGGCTGGGTGAAAAAATAGACACATAGATAAGTGACATGCAATAAACAGACCTCAGAAACAGACACACACGCACACACAGTTAATCTTTGATGGAGGGGTGAAGGCGATTCAGTGGAGAACAGAGAGTCCTGTGGCAAATGCAACTGACACAGCTGAAAAGCAACACACAAAAAAGCATGAATCAAGATTCTAACCATACCACTTTTACAAAAGTCATTTCAAAATGGATCATAGACATAAAGGTAAAATGCAAAACTATAAAACTAGAAGATAACATAACAGATCATGTAGGGACTATAGATTTGAGGTCTGAATTTTAGGTAGCCAAAGGGTGATTCATGAAAGAAAAAACAAATTGGACTTTGTCAAAATTTTAAAAATGTCTGCTATTTCAAATACACTGTTGAAAGAATTAAAAGACAAGCCACAAACTGGAGAAGATATTTACAGAACACATATCTGTTAAAGGATTTGTATCCAAATATACAAGATTTAAAATTCAACAATAAGTAAACAAACAACCTGATTACAAATGGACAAAGGAGATGAACAGACATCTCAATAGAGAAGGGATCTAGATGTTTAATAAGTGTATGCAAAGCACTGAATATTAAGTCATTAGGAAATTGCAAAGTAAAACCACAGTGAGTTACACCTACACACCTATTATCATGGCTAAAAATCCCCAAATCTGACAATAGCAACTTCTGGTGAGAATGTAGAGCAACAAGAATTCATTGCTGGTGGGGCTGTAAAATAGCACAGTCACATTTTCATAAAGTGCGGTAGTGTCTTATAAAGTTAATGTGCTCTTGTTGTTCAGTCACTAAGTCATGTCAGACTCACTGTGGCCCCATGGACTGCAGCATGTCGCTCCTCAGTCCTTCACTAACTTCCACAGTTACTCAGGTTCATGTCCATTGACTCAATAATGTTACCTAACCATCTCATCCTCTGCCACCCTCTGCTCCTTTTGCTGCAATCTTTTCCAGCATCACGATCTTACTGGAATAACTCATCCCTTCCATCAGGTGGCCAACTTATTGGACCTTCAGCTTCAGCATCAGTCCTTCCAATGAATACTCAGGGTTGATTTCCTTTAGAATTTATGGGTTTGATTTCCTTGCTGTCCAACGGACTCTCAAGAGTTAAATATAGTCTTTATCATATGATCCAGTGATCACATTCTTATATATTTACTCAGTTCACTGAAAACTTACGTCCTGCACAGATCTTTATTAATAACTCCAAAAATCTATAAGTGACCAAGATGCCCTTCTAGAACTGAATCAATAAGCAAACTGTGGTATATCCATACAATGGAATATTATTCAGTGAATAAAATAAATGAGCCATTAAGTCATTAGAAACATAGAGGAAACTTACATGCATATTGCTAAGTGAAAGAAACTAAACAACACACTACATTTTGTGTGATACTAACTTTATGGCATTCTTTAAAATAAAGGCACAAGCAATAGGTTACTGGGAATTCTCAGGCACATGAAAACAGATGAATGTGAGGCACAGGGAATTTTTAATGTGGTAAAACCATCTGTGTGATATTGTAATTATGAATACACGTCATGCATTGCTCCACATTCTGTGGGTCACACAGTGAAACTTAATGAACGCTGTGGACTTCAGTTAAAGTATCACCTTTAGTTCACTAAATGCAACAAAGTATTATGTTGATGCAACAGGGTAATATAGGGAAAACTGTATCCCTGTAGAGGGGGGAAATCTGGGAATTTGCTATACTATCTGCTTGATGGACTTCCCTGGTAGCTCAGTGGTAGAGAATCTGCCTTCCAATGCAGAAGACCCGGGTTTGATCCCTGGGTCAGGAAGATCTCCTGGAGAAGGAAATGGCAATCCTCTCCAGTATTCTTGGCTGGAGAATCCTACGGACAGAGGAGCCTGGTGGACTAGCGCCCATGGGGACTGCAAAAGAGCTGGACACGATTTAGTGACTAAACAATAACAACAACAAATCTGCTCAATGGTTCTTCAAATCTAAAACTTCTGGAAAGTAAAGTTTACTAATTTTAAAAAAATACTTATTACTCTCAGCTTAAAATTAAAAATGGCTATCAATAATCCAAATGAAAAATCATTTAGCTTTACACACACACACACACAGTTATACCACTGACCCATGGGCAGCACAGCGGATTAAGGGTGTCTACCCTCCAAACTGCCCAAAACCCCCATTATGACTGGACGGGTGGCCCTCCACGTCTGTGGTTCCACATCCACGGGGTCAACCAGCCATGGAACATGTGGTAGCGGGCGTGAAGGCTAAGCTACACGGTCATATCTGTCTCTGCGTGACCCCATGGACCGTAGCCCACCAGGCTCCTGTCTGAGGGACTCTCCAGGCAAGAACACTGGAGTGGGCACCATGCTCCTTCCAGGGGGTCTTCTGTCCCCAGAGAGCGAATCCCTGTCTCTCGTGCCTCCTGCACTGGCAGGCAGGTTCTTTACCCCTAGTGCCACTGGGGGCCTGTAGCAGCGTGGCACGCAGTTATTGAAAACAAATTCACATATAGTCAAACCTGTTCTGTGTATTTCTCTGTTGCTGTTCAGTCGCTCAGTCGTGTCCGGCTGCAGCACGCCAGACTTCCCTGTCCTTCACCATCTCCCAGAGTCTCTCAAACTCGTGTCCATCAGGTTGGTGATGTCACTCAGTCATCTCATCCTCTGTTGCCCCCTTATCCTCACATCCTCAATCTTTCCCAGCATCAGGGTCTTTTCCGATGAGTTGGCTCTTTGAATCGGGTGGCCAACGTATTACAGCTTTAGCATCAGTCTTTCCAATGAATCTTCATTCAGGGTTGATTTCATTTAGGATGGACTGGTGTGATCTTCTTGCTGTCCAAGAGACTCTCAAGAATCTTCTCTAACACCACAGTTCAAAAGCATCAATTCTTTTGCACTCAGCCTTCTTTATGGTCGAAATCTCACATCCATACATGACTACTGGAAAAACCATAGCCTTGACTATACAGACCCTTTGTTGGCTAAGTAATGTCTCTGCTTTTAAATATGCTGTCTAAGTTGGTCATAGCTTTTCTTCCAAGGAGCAAGTGTCCGTTAATTTCATGGCTGCAGTCACCATCTTCAGTGATTTTGAAGTCCAAGAAAACACAGTCTGTCACTATTTCCATTATTTCCCCATCTATTTGCCACGAAGGGATGGGACCAGATGCCAAGATCTTTGTTTTCTGAATGTTGAGTTTTAAGCCAGCTTTTTCACTCTCCTCTTTCACCTTCATCGAGAGGCTCTTTAGTGTCTCTTCACTCGCTGCCATTAGGGTGCTGTCACCTGCATATCTGAGGTTATTGATATTTCTCCCAGCAATCCTGATTCCAGCTTATGATTCATCTAGCCTAGCATTTCACACAATGTACTCTGCATATATGTTAAATGAGAAGAGTGACAATATACAGCTTTGGCATACTCCTCTCCAAATTCTGAACCAGTCCATTGTTCCATGTCCAGTTCTAACTGTTGCTTCTTGACCTGCATACAGGTTTCTCAGGAAACAGGTAAAGCACTTTGATATCCCCATCTCATGAAGAAATTTTCAGTTTGTTACAATCCACACAAAGTTCCATACATTCTACTTATGAAATATACCACGTTAATTACTTACTTCTACTTATGAAATAAGCCATGTTTTCATGGTTGCAAAGCCGTTCACTCGTTCGTGGTCCTCATCCTCCCAACAGATCACAGCTCCCTTCAGTGCGTCCTTCACTGCATTTCTCGCATCCATTCATTCCTTTTGGATCCCACCTTAGTCACTCTAGTTTAGACCCTTTTCACTTCATGGCTTGAATATTAAACTGAATTCCACCTTCAATAGATCGCTTCTGAAGTTGCCAAGTGTGGCATCTCTCAATACCCCTTCAAGTCTATTGCTTACCCGTAAGGTCAACACGTCTTCCAAGATCTCACCCTGCAGTCGTTTCCACAGGCACCCGACCTGCTCCACTGTGAGATGGTCTTCACGGCGCCCGCCGGCCTCAGCTCATCTGTGCTCAGGCTCCCTCATACGCGCAAAGCCCTCCCTTCCCCTCAACCCGCGCAAACTGGTCCCGCCTTTGATCACCCACTACGGGTCCACCCTGAGTAAGAGCGGCAGCGTCGTTTTCACCGTCCCGTCATCTTGTCATCATCGTCATCCCCGTTCCATCTTTGCAGGCGATCACGGCTCCGCTGCTTGCAGAGCAGCTTCCCTGGTGGCTCAGTGGTAAAGAATCAGCTGCCAATGCAGCAGACTCGGGCTCAATCCCTGGGCCAGAAAGATCTCCTGGAGAAAGAAATGGCAACCCTCTCCTGTATTCTTGCCTGGGAAATCTCATGGACAGAGGAGCCTGGCGGGCTACAGTCCATGGGGCTGCAAAAGAGTTGGACACGACTTAACAACTCAACTCAATAACAGCAACTCAAAGAATAAACTGTGGGAAACCCTGGATGATTAGTTAGCCATTTCCTGCTGCTCTGCATTAAGATAAGGCAGAAAGAGAAAGGAAGTGTTTAAATCCTTGACATCAACTTAACATTAGGGTCACATGAACACGTGCAGATTTAAAAGTCTCCATTTTCAACAGATTGGAAGTTAAAAACCAAGAGATAAAAAGCAGATCCTTCATCATACATGGTTTGAGAAGTCTTGCTTTACAGTATTTCAAAAAATATTCACACATAAAGTATTCAGTTTATGCTGAGATATCATGAATACATATTGTTTTCATTTTACAAATGTGAAGATAAAAGGAAAAAAATAAGGGACAGAAAATGTACATGATTTACCAAAACATGTATTTTAGTAGTGGCAAAAGTTTTTGTTTCAAATCTGGGGATCCCTCCTCTCTGTCCTATCACTTATTTCTAGGGGAGCTACACAGTGATTGTCTCCTTCTGCCTGGATGAAATGGGATAGACAAAGCAATTCACTATGAACCACTGAAGAGCTCCCGGCCACTTAAATGTTTCATTCAGTTATTAATACAAGTTAATCAAGCATTTGTCTTCAAGACAATGAAAGAAAACAATATATGTTGTCTCTAGTGGGGGTTACTCTTTCCATTCATTTATCCTTTCAAGTAACTATCATTTATTCCATTTATTGAACACCTACTATATCCCAGGGATTGTGCCCACCTGGTTATACATGAAGAACAAAATAGCTTTTCCACAATGAGTCACAGGTGGAAAATAACCCAGGAGTTTTGTTAAGTTTCCTCATATTTCATGTGATTTTAGGTATCATTTGAAATCATTGGAAACTCAATTTTCCTATTTTGTAGTTAAAAAAAAAAAAGCTTTGAAAGGATCCCATCTCATGTGGAAATAAAATTCTGCAGAGCCACAGCACGCTGCAAGCCACTAAGCATTACCTTCTGCCTAAACGGCGTTTTTTCCTCTAATTGCTTTCTTCAGGATTGCTAATCTTCCAGAGAATCACTGTTTACATTATGCCTTTGCCCATTAACCAGAGGAGCATTTTTTTCCCACCCTTTCCCCTCTCTGAGGAAAATTCAGAGGAACTGTTAACACAATTAAAGCTCAGTTTAATTTCTACGTTCCATTTGCATTTGCAATAAAACACCATGACTGTGGGTCCTGGCGGGGTTTCTGTGTCGCAGGATCAGGTCTGTTCTGCCCTGTGTGACCTGGCTTCCCACGGAGGACAACGAAGCACTCACATCCCATAAGCAAGGTCATTTTGGATGTTCTGTTTGCATAGGAATAAGCCGTATAACAGCTACCCTGCTTCCTCTCTCTGTGAAGCTGAGAATCAGCCCAGCAAACACTTTGCCCAAATACCTATTGCAGCCTGCAGTCAGGTCTCAAAAGCACAGTGGCTCAGAATTTTGATCCGCTAAGGAAATCAATTCAAGAGCAGACGCCCTCAATCTATGACCCATCCTCTGAGCCAGTGATTCTAGGTAGCACGCACATTCCCAGAAACATGTTAGATTAGAAGGATGGCAGTGGCGTTGTACAGACTTTGGTAGTTATTGAAAGTTAATTAATTTAACTTGACCTTTCCCTGGAACTGTAAGGCACAATAGACTACTAGTGATAATTGATTCTGGAGAGCCTCCGAAATGGTTCAAGGAAAACACAGCTGTGCTGTGTAACAGTTCTTGTTTGCTCTGGATTATAAACTATTTTTAGTACTTAGTTAATAAAACTGATTTTCTTAAGGGGCCTGCAGTAGAATGCATGAGCTGGCGTGTCAGATGCTGTTGGAATTGGGATTTGCAACGGATGAACCTAAGAAAATTAACTCCACTGATGCTGCTTGATGTTTGGAGCCGAGGCATTGCTTTTGCCTGCTTGTGGAGATAATTCATGGAGGTGGTTGTGGCCTGTTTCATGGCTTCCCAAAATAAACCTCCTTTTGTAGTCATAGATGGATTATTACAGTCTATCTCACTTTATTTTATGCATAATATTTCACTCATTGAAACTATAACAGCAATAAATGACAATTTCAAAACACAATGTTAAGCAACATATATAAAGTACTCTTTATAAATGCTTTACATATATTTTTCCATTTTATGATGATCATCTTTCCTTGTTTTGGCATCTTTGAAGTTAATGACGTGTCTTAATAGCATATCTTAGAATTGATAACCTCTTGTGTGCGTGTGTGCTAAGTCACTTCAGTCATGTCTGACTCTTTGCAGTCTTATGCACCATAGCCAGGGTCCTCTGTCCGTGGGATTTTCCAGGCAAGAATACTGGAGTGGGTTGCCATGTTCTCCTCCAGAGGATCTTCTCAATTTAAGGATGGAAGCCACAACTCAGAATTCTGTCTCCTGCTGGCAGCTAGGTTCTTCACCACCGGCACCACGGGAAACCCAATGGCCTCTCAGGTTCAGTGAGACAGGGCGACTGATGTCCTTTTCCAAGAAACTCTCTAAAGGAAGTACTTTTAGCCCCATCTCATATTGGAGGAAACTGAAGCACAAGGAGCTCTTAGGTAACTTTTCAATGTGGTAAATTTAGTACATAGCAGAGCTCTGATTTAAATGTAAGCAATCTGGCGGCAGGTTCAACTTCTTCATTCCTATGACATATTGTCTCGTGGACTCATGTAGATATGATTCAAGAGCCACTTGCACAAGACGGTTCCATAAGAAACCACAGTCGGTTTGATGTTGACCCCATCAGTGTGAAGATGGCATTTATGTGTGTAAAATAGAAAGTTCAGGGTATTCTGTGTGCTTTTACAGAAGAATGTGATCACACTGTGCCAATATTTCTGTTTTCCTTTCATCATTCAATAATAGTTTTTGCATGGGATCCTTTTAAGTTGGTAACTTCTTTCTTAACTGCTGAAAAGGATTCCATTACATGAATGGACCTATGAGTGATTTTCATGTTTACACTGTTATAAAGAGCCATGTAATGAAACATTTCAATGTTGTCATTTAAACAAATTATTGTTTAAATATATACCAAGAATTGTAATTACTGGATCATGGATACCCTTCTATTCGCTTTTAAGAGGATTTAAATATTTTAGCTGTAATGTACCAAATCTGTTATATAGCATTTTGTTCCTAAGATTAACTCTATATTAAACTCGTTATTTCTTAAACTCCTTTGAACCGATTCTCTGTGCAGAGAGTCCTTTACCGCAGTCTCAACCCTTTTGGCATCGAGGGTCAGTTTTTTGGAAAACAGCTTTCCGCAGATGGGGGTGATGATGGTTTTGGGATGATTCAAGAGCATTATGTTTATGGTGCATTTTATGTTTATTATTACTGCATTAACTCTACTCCAGATCATCAGGCATTAGATTCTGGAGGTTGGGGAATCCCTGCTTCAGACTACCATATTTACTTAGGTTCATACATACCCTAAAGATATTTTGTAATAAGAACTCTGTTGACTTGGAGAGCAGAGGGCTGGAACAAGACTTACCACCGAGAGTAGTTCTCTTGCACAGACTACCAGAAGCAGAGCAGGTGCCCCTGTGACTTCTCATCATTCAAGTCCTCCCAAATTTGTAAGACAAGGCAAGACAGCAACACTTTCTTGTTACAAATGACACTAACAAGAAGTCAAATGATATGATGATTTATCTCTTATTGAATCAACAAGATCACAAGTGGGGCAAAATCTTGGTTTCCATAATCTTTCAGCACAGGGAGGTTAGTCCTTTTGACTCCAAAGTGTGTGTTTTCAGGAATGATCCCTGCCAAAAAGCAGTACCATCTGAAGGACAGCTCGTGTGCTCAGGAATGGGTGCGCCGCACCCCGCTTATTGCCATCTCTGGGGTCAGAACGCTCGCCCTGTTTTTAATGCAGCTGTTCAGCATTAAGCACAGTTATGCCATCATAACACCTCACAGGAGGAGCAGGGCTGTAATCCTGAAATGGAGTAGGCCTGTGTGTATTAGGTGATGGGCTCCAAACCAAAGTTTCTTCAAAGGCAGGAAGCTATTGGGATGGATTTCTTAACTGCAGTATCAGGTCCTTCACACGCTCCCTAACCCCAGCGCTCGGCTCGCAGCTGCTGTGACACGCAGCACTTCAGTGGGACCGCAGCCCCGCGGCTCAGGAAGCACTAGCATGGCACAGAGAGTTGTCTCGGGGCCGCTGGGGGCTGCATTTAAAGGGCCCCAGCGGGCCCTCACTTGGGAAGCGGCTTACAAACCTCAGCATCCAGGAATGCGTGAGCATACCGGCTGCTAGCTGGCCTCAGATTTTCCCTGGGCTCGTCCGAAGGTCGAGGGGATGCGAGCTGACAATCTTTCCTCCCCCTTAATGTCTGCACCTTTCAGGGGAAACAAAGTGGCAGTAAGCAAGCAAATCCTTCCCCTATACTCCACTGCACCCTTAAATCAGTCTACTTCGGTTTGGCCAAACCGGTGGTAATAGAAGTAATAGGCAGGGAATTCCCTGGTTGTCCAGGGGTTAGAACGCCCCACACTCACTGCCAGGTCCCATGTTTAATACCGAATCGGAGGACTAAGATCCTGCAAGCTGAGTGCACAGTCAAAAATAAAAAAACTAATTAGTTAATCTATAAAAATATAACAATATGAATGGTAGGCAAATGACATGTAAATAAGGCCTTGGGAAGTGTCTCCAATGTGCATGTGGCTTTCCACCCCAGCCTTCATCCAAGGCTCCAGAAGTATAAAAATGACTCTCAGGCCAGGATTCTGCTCCTCAAATGTGGTCTGAATCAGCACAGTCTCACCTGTGAGCTTGTTAGAACTCCAGAAGCCCTGGCCCCATCCCAGAATTCATAAATCAGGGTCTGCACTTTAACAAGATCCCCCGATTCTCATATATCATGGTTTGAGAAGCATTGCTCTATATAATGGAGTCAGTACTAATTTTATTTTAAAATTTTATTAGACCAAGTACATGAGCGGTTGCAACATGGTGTTTTGTTTAGCTAATTGCATGGACTTTTTTGTACAAAGCACAGCCTTTTTGGAAACTTCCCCAGTTTTTCTGTTTTGTCCTCAAAAAGGTGTGTAGGAACTTCTAGATGAAACTAAAAAGTGATTAAAGAACATTATGCTTATAGTGTTTACATTCAGAATATTTACTCTGGAGAATGGAGTACAATTGACCAGTTCTTGCCATTTAACAAAATCTTCATTTAAAGTTTCTTCTGAGAAAATGCTATTTACTGTTATTTGAAGGTGACAGATTTATACTTTGTCTCCTATCCATTAAGAAAAAATGCCACGAGAAAACGCCATACATCATTGACGGGTTAGCTTGTATGTATAAAAGATGATTATCTCACCCCTTTGTTCAGATTTATGACAAAGTCTTGTCAGTCTGTCTCCCCATCAAGAACTCTATTTTTTATTTTACAACTATTTGTTTTACAAGAATTAATCCATGAGGGAAAAGTCAAATTTATTTTAAAGTTAGAAACATGTATTACTATCATTTAAATAACCTTTGTATGCTTAAAAATATACTAGCAAATTCCTTTTTCCTTCATAAAAAGGAAAAGCATTTTTCTAATGAGACAGTATCTAGCCAAATTGATCATGTCACTTACATATTCCAAGTCTTTGTTTTTACATCTATAAAATGAGAAGGTTTTACCTGAGATGAGGTTTTATAATATACATTCAAATAAAAAAAATATGATGATACAATTCTACCATTTGTCTTCACTCATGCTATTTCATGATATGAAGGAACACCTACAGTTTAGCAGACTTTGCCAAGATTCCTAAAATCTGAAATGATGCAGGCTGTAAATAAATTTACTGGAAACGATGAGAAATGGCTTTCAGTGAAACAAAATACTGTCTGCAGAGCAAAATAAAGCATATTGACTACAAAATGAAGGTCATTTCATTTTGATTGTGTTGCATCAGATTGTTGCACCTGTAAGAGCAGGATTTATATATGTGGAAAACACGGTTGTCTGTTGCAGCAAAAGGCATCTCTAGCACCATCACTGAGGTATTCTCAGCAGCTAATGTCGGCTGAACCCAGGTAAGAACAGTCGGTCTCAGATAGAGACATGTTATCCCATCTCATCCATTTTCCTGTCCTCAGCAGGAAATCATAGCCATAAAGTAAAATTTCTTGTCTTTCAAAGGGAATCAATTCACGCAACATTTTATGGCATCCTAAGTGCATGTTAATGTAGCAGCGCTCAGCCTTGAGTGTTGGTCTGTAGCACAAGGTTCCGTCATGATGCTGTAGGTCCACACCAGGCTAGGAAGACTGAGGTTGACTACCTGACTGCTCGTTATCATCTTGCAAGAAAAACAAAAACAAAAACAAACTCAGATTGCTAAATTAAAGACTTAGTACAACCATTACTATGAATTCTATTTAATACTATTTGAGAAGAATACACTTTACCCATGCAAAGCTGACCCTGTCATTTATAAATGCACAGGCAGTCTATAAGTTATGAACACAGTGTTCTAAAGCTGTCCTTTTGAAGTTGGTTGTTTGGATCCTGAGATATATTTTCTCATAGAAATAGTGTTTTACATGATAATTATATTCTCTGGTCAAATCTGAAAATCCTTTTCAACCCAGCATGTTGCTAAACTGAAATTATCAAGCATTTGGTACAGAGTGTGCCTTGAAAATCAGAAGACAACTCTGAAAGTAGCTTTGCCAAAGCAAAAAAAAAAAGTGTGAAAGTGTTAGTCACTCAGTCGTGTCTGACTCTTTGCAACCCCATGGACTGTAGCCCACCAGGCTCCTCTGTCCATGGGATTCTCCAGGCGAGAATACTGGAGTGGGTCCCTTCCTGACCCAGGGATCGAATCTGAGTCTCCTGCATTGCAGGCAGATTCTTTACCATCTGAGCCACCAGGGAAGTCCTATTGCCAAAGAACAGTATCCTTTATTGCTATTACTATCTGAGTTTCCCTTCTAAAGTCTATATTTTTTATCTTTGCTTCTAACCCATAGCTACCCTCTGGAATAGTTTCATGGCCTTGACCCAGATATTAAGCTGGTTCCTGACCCTGGTTTGTAATGTATTGGAGCCAGTTTGTACCAGTTCATAACAGCTAATTTTTAAATATTCAGGAATTTTTGCATTCCAGTTGCTTTACATAGCCAACATTAAATACTAATTATCTATGCTTACAATTCAGTTCAGTTCAGTTGTTCAGTCGTGTCTGACTCTTGAGGACCCCATGGACTGCAGCACGTCAGGCCTCCCTGTCCATCACCAACTCCTGGAGTCCACCCAAACTAATGTCCATTGAGTCAGTGAGGCCATCCAACCATCTCATCCTCTGTCATCTCCTTCTTCTCCTGCCTTCAATGTTTTCCAGTCTCAGGGTCTTTTCAAATGAGTCAGCTCTTTGCATCAGGTGGACAAAGTATTGGAGTTTCAGCTTCGGCATCAGTCCTTCCAATTAAATGATATTAAATAAAAAGTGCTTACAATTAAGTGATATTAAAAATAAAGATAATAAATGTTGGAACTCACTAGCTCTTCATTATTTTACTATATTTTACTAGGACCTATTCTCTTGAGGTTGTTGATGTACTGTTGCCTCCATACAGCGGTGTGGTCCTCCACCAATCTCCGAAACTCCAGGGACAGTCACACGTGTTGGGAGATTGAAATCACACTGATGGGGAAATGTACACTGGGATCATCAGAAGACACTGCGAATCAAGGACTGGTTTCTTTGTTGATTGGGTGAGACAGAGAGAGAGAGAGAGAGACTTTGAGGGAGAGGTTGATTTTGTTTTAAATATTTCCTTATTTTTGTCTGTGCTGGATCTTCATTGCTGGGCTCGGTCTTTCTCACTTGCGGCGAGCGGGGCTACTCTATAGTGGGTACGTGCGCCTCTCACTGCGGCGGCTTCTCCTGTTGTGGAGCGAGGCGGGGTCCAGGGCGCACAGGCTTCAGTAGCTGTGGTGCCTGGGCTCGGCTGCTCTGCCCCGTGTGGGACCTTCCCGGGCCTGAGACCGGACCCCTCTCCTGCATTGGCAGGGGGACCGTGTACCACTGAGCCGCCCCAGAAGCCTGAGACAGGTTGATTTTAAAGACTCAGCTGACACCCTTGTAGAGGCTTGGTAAGACCAAAATCTACACAGTAGGTGGGCAGTCTGGAGACCCGAGGACAGGTCCACAAGATGCAGCCTGGCAGAATCCCTCCTTTCTCGAGAAGGTCCGTTTTTGTTTCTATTAAGGACTTTAACCAATAAGATGAGACCCACGCACAGTACAGAGGGTGATCTTTTACGCAAAGTCCACCGATTTAAATGATAATCTCATCCAGAAAAAAAAAAAATCTTCATAGAAATATCCGGAATAAAGACTTCCCTGGTGGTACAGTGGGGAACTCACTGGCCGATGCTGAGGACGTGGGTTCAATCCGTGGTCTGGGAAGTTTTCACAGGCTGGGGGGCAACGAAACCCGCGTGCTGCCAGTACCGAGCCCGCGTGTCGCAAGGACTGAAGCCCGGGCGCCGAGAGCCGGGGCTGTACCGCGAGAGGCCACCGCGGCGGGGGCGCGCGCACGGCGGGGAAGGGCGCGCGCACGGCGGGGGAAAGGGCGCGCTCACGCGGGGGGAGGGCGCGCGCACGGCGGGGGAGGGAGCGCGCACGGAGGGGGAAGGGCGCGCGCGCGGGCGGGGGAAAGGGCACGCGCACGGCGGGGGAGGG
>JADEYB020000011.1:1504597-1527640 GCA_015832495.2 Alces alces
TCCGTGGTCTGGGAAGTTTTCACAGGCTGGGGGGCAACGAAACCCGCGTGCTGCCAGTACCGAGCCCGCGTGTCGCAAGGACTGAAGCCCGGGCGGGGGCAACGAAACCCGCGTGCTGCCAGTACCGAGCCCGCGTGTCGCAAGGACTGAAGCCCGGGCGCCGAGAGCCGGGGCTGTAAGGGCGCGCGCACCCGGGGGGGGGGCGCGCGCGCGGCGGGGGAGGGCGCGCGCACGGCGGGGGAAAGGGCGCGCGCGCGGCGGGGGAAAGGGCACGCGCACGGCGGGGGAGGGAGCGCGCTCACGGAGGGGGAGGGCAGCCCCGCTTGCCACAACCAGAGAAAGCCTGGGTACAGTGACGGAGACCCAGCTAACCAAAAATGAAGAAACACGTAGATAAGTAAGTAATAAAAAAAGAAATATCCAGAATAAAGTTGATCACCTATCTGACTGTCATGGCCCACACAAGTTGACATATTAAGTTAACTACATGCATAACACACACACGTCTTTTCCTTGAAGTGCCACTGAAACATCGCCAGAGCGCATGGCTGGGGCCCACACTCCCGGTTGTCCGTCTATTTCATCAAGCTGCTCAGCTTCCCAGTACTGCTTCAGAGGTGCAGCTGGAGGGTGGATGAAGTGCCTCCCTGTGTCGCACGTGTGCTAAGACACTGCGGTTGTGTCTGACTCTGCAACCCCATGGACGGTAGTCCTCCGGGCTCCTCTGTCCATGGGATTCTCCAGGCAAGAATGCTGGAGTGGGTTGCCATGTCCTCCTCCAGGCGATCTTCCCCACCCAGGGATCAAACCCACATCCCTTAAGCCTCCTGCATTGGTTGGTGAGTTCTTTACCACTAGCCCCACTTGTCCCAGGGTACTTAATTCACTGCACTGTGACTATGGATGCAGTAGCTGGGTCTGGGTGGAACTGATACATGGACCAAAGAAAGAGGAGAGGAACTTTCTGCAGAACTGAGTGACCTTCTGAGGTGAGCTGCCTGCATCTAACATCCCTCCAACCTCCTCTCTGACCGTCACCCTCTCTCACAACCTCCCTGAGACTAGCTCTATCCTGTATTCTTTCTGAAGAGATAGGGCCTTTGGTAGACGTGTGATTGATAACTCAGAAAACCCCAGCAATGTTTACATTTTTGAGCTTAGTGTTGTTCAATTGTACAATGCCTCCTTGTCTGTATCGAATTGGAGGGACTCTATACAAAGAAACGGAAAGATGGACAGTTGATACATACCTAATGAGGGAACTCCCTCTGGTTTACCTTTGGCAAGAACCATAAATTGATGAGACCTGAGTTCAAATGCATGATTAGCATTGGCTCTGAATAAGCGCATCTAACGATGAGTTGCATCTGTATTTTTCAACAGTTCTTCCTACATAATGGTATTAACTTAATCTTGAGCTGTGGTCATGATTGGAGCCACAGTGTCCCTACGGGCCCCTTCCAGCATATTCTTTCATTTGTATGTGTGGGCCACCTGGCTAGAACGTCTGTCACCCCATTTGATGCCAGACTTTTTCAAAAGACTTGGCAAGGCCTCTTTCCTCTCCTCACCTCTCCAAGGATGTCCCTCTGGAAGCAGCATTTATTGATTTATTTCTTTGGATGTTTCATGTTGCTCCACAGCACTCCCCACTGGAGGAAAGAAATGGTCCCCACCCTCTGCGCAGGGGGCGGGGGGTGAGGTTCACATAAAAATTGCATTTAGGGGAAACTTTTATGAGGACAAGATTTTAACTCGGGTGGTTGTAGTTTGTAGATTCTCAACTGTAGCCTGACAATCTATTTCATGTATTGAAATGTGATGAAATATGTTTAATTTTGTGGATGTACTCTTAAATACCAAGCTTGTTTCTGAGTGTGCCCTTCAGCTGTCTACTACCAACATTTCTGACGTTTTGGAAATCATTCAAGGAAGCACAACTGCACTGTTTAATGACACAGTTTAGAAAAGTGATTCTGTGGAATGAAGAGACAATACTTGTGGCTGAGAATTTAGGAGAGCAAAAAACAACAGCAAAAGCTAAAACCTTAAAGTCTTAGAAGTTGAGAAGATTGACAAATGCTTTAGAAATAAACATAAAAAAGAAATTCCAGTTTTTAAGAAACATTTTTATAACAGTTATATATCAGCTGTTGCGAGGGAGGGAGACAAAAATTGACAACACAGATGGCATTTGCTCTCCGCAGGTTGTTTAGGGGCAAAACAGTGTGATAAAAGCAAAAATAAAATAGGTAATGAATAACAATCATTCAGCAAGGGGAGCAGGAACATTTTAAAACAGCTAACAAAATGGTTGAAGTTTGGTATAGGCTCTGATGATTTCTCATAGAAAATGTATAGCAAAGATACTTCTAAAATGGCTATCTTTTTATCACTCAGAACAATATAATATAGGAAATTGAAGAGACAGAAAAAAGTATAACGAATAAATTGCTAAAATGACTTAAAATGTTACTTTAAAAAATTATAACAGAATGTTTCCAGATGGATGACATATTTCAAGTGAAAGCATATTATTAATATATTATAAAATAACAAGCATTTAGTGAAGAAAACTACATCACAATGAATAAAATTACTTTTAACATAAAGTGATGAAATGATTAAAAATTAACTCCTCTTCCTTTTTTTCCCCTCTTATTCAGACTCAATAATTACTCCTTCTGTTTTTGGAGTGATCATCTCCTCAACATCTTTCATCCCAGGTAATTCTTCCTCCAGGTAATTCTTCTTCCTTACAATGGAGGAAGATGTAAAAAAAAAATTGCATCGGAATAACAGTTAAAAATTGTCTAACTTGAAAAATGTTCATTAGGTAGTAAAATAAAGATCTGGAATTGATGAAAGTGAGCTAGTATGGACCGTTAGATTTGCAAGTGATTAGAGAAGAACATTTTATATTGGGCTATATGGCCAAGAGCAAGAGGGGAAAAAGTGTCAAGGAAGAAAGATATGAACCACGATCATTTAATGAAGGACAGAGGAAGGGGAGTCTTTTGGAGGAGATGGAGAAAGTAAAAGAAAAAAGAGGAGATGAAGATAGAGAATGCGGGGGGCGGGCACATTTTAAGAAAGAGGGGGTGTTCCCAGTGGTCCAGTGAGATCCAACTATGCCAAGGAGTGCTCGGTTCTGAGATCTGAACATTGGGTGATGCAGTCACAAACTTAGTAATTTCTTCAAAGACTTTTCAATGTGACTGTAGCAAAGGAAGGTAGAGCTGACTGAGGAGTGAATGGAGACCAATGAAAACAATGTGTCCAGCTCCTTTTTTTCAGGAAGGTTGGCTGAAATGACAAAAAAAAAAAAAAAAAATGACAGGCAGGGGTGGGCTTGTAAGGAGGACAGACGTCAGTGAGGCTTCTGCTGCTGCTAAGTCACTTCAGTCGTGTCCGACTCTGTGCGACCCCACAGACGGCAGCCCGCCAGGCTCCTCCGTCCCTGGGATTCTCCAGGCAAGAGCACTGGAGTGGGTTGCCATTTTCTTCTCCAATGCATAAAAGTGAAAAGTGAAAGTGAAGTCGCGCAGTCGTGTCCAACTCTTAGTGACCCCATGGACCGCAGCCTACCAGGCTCCTCCGTCCATGGGATTTCCCAGGCAAGAGTCCTGGAGTGGGGTGCCATTGCCTTCTCCACATCAGTGAGGACAGGGTATTAAAGCTGGACTTGCGTTTCAGATCATCCAAGACCTCAAACTGATCGCAAAATAGCAGAGGGTGAGTCTTCCCACGGGGAGATGCCCTGAGTCAGGCCTCTGAGGCGCGGCAGGGGTCAGGTGTGGGCTCTGACCTGACCACCCGCCTCCGGCCAAGCCCCTGATCAAACAGAAACGCCCGCAGGATGGCGCAGAAAAGCCGCTCCAGCTCCCCTCCCGGGCCGGTGGCCAAGGCCGCGGGCCTGCAGACTCCGGGAGCAGCGATCTCCTCCCTGAGAGCAGACGGCGAGAGGCCCCGGGGCCTCCTTGGGAGACACGCTGAGGACATTTCTCAGTGCGCGCGACCGGGAGGCCCCGAGGACAGGCCTCTGGCAGCGAAGGCCGCCTGCAGGGAAGCACCCGAAGGGGCGCCAAGCAGGAGGCCTGCGTGACCCGCAGCCCCGCCGAGGTCCAGCGAGAGGCGCGTGTCCGTGGGTCGGCCTGGCACAGGACAGACGGCAGGTCCGGAGCGCCGTGGGGCCTGCCTTAGGGCCGATCCGCGAAGGGCCGGGAGCCCTCGGCAACGAGACTGGGAGTGAGGCCCGGCCGCCTGGCCTGCATCGGAACTGCTACCCATCAGGTGTTGGGAGATGATCGGAGCAAACCCTTCCCTCCCGCATTTTTCCATGTCTGCCAGGCCACACGAAATGCACTTTACAATGGTGGTGATCAGAGAGAAATTGGAGGCTGCTTAACTTTCCTCTACAGGGAAGGCACATTCCTGGGACAGAACTGGAGAGATTCCAGGCAGAAACATGCAAAAATCAAGTAGCGGTGTGGAGCAGGAGGGAATCTTTTTTTTTTTTTTCTCATGTCATCTTGTGTTGATTCTCAGGTCGTCCATGCCATTCCCTAGGGCTGGCGTGACACACGGCCACAAGCTGAGTGGCTGAAAGAGCAGAAGTTGATCGTCTCAGTTCTGGAGGCCAGAAGTCTGTGATGGGGGTGTCCTCGGAGCATCCCAGGGGAGGGCCTGTCCAGCCTCTGTCCTGCTCTCTGGGGTCCTCTGGTGTGTGGCAGTCTAAGTCTTCATGGGCAACTCCGTGTGTGTCTGTCTGAGGCTCTGCCCGCCTTTTTAAATTTTGTTTTATTTTCTAAAAATTGTTATTGAAATATAGTCGATTTACAATGTGTTAGTTTCAGGTGTACAATAAAGTGATTAGTTTATATGTATATGTACACACACACAGATATATACACACGTACATATGCAGCTTCCCAGGTGGCACTAGAGGCACAGAACCCACCTGCCAATGTAGGAGACGAGGAGACTGAAGTTCGATCGCCAGGTTGGGACGAGCCCCTGAAGGAGGGCATGATGACCCACGCCAGCATCCTCGCCTGGAGAATCCCGTGGACAGAGGAGCCCGGTGGGCTGCCACCACGGGCGAGCACACAGTGAGGACATCGGGAGGCAGGGCTAGGAGGAGGTTGTGTTAGGGCTCACCTACCGCAGCTGCAGCAGGGAGTCCTCAGGGAGTGGGTGGTCCACACCCTGACTTACTTGTCTGTCTTCCCTCATTTGTCTATAATAAATGTGAGTAAATACCACCACTGAGTGCTAACCACAGTCATGTTAGCTGTACTGATCAGGTGGGAAGCAGAATCGCAACAGCACTTGCTGAACGGCACTTGCTGCAAACCTCCCCTAAAGACAAAGCCGGGGCGTCCCTGCTGGCTCAGTGGTGAAGCGCATGCCTGCCAATGCAGGAGGCGCGGGTCCGACCCCTGGTCTGGGACGGTCCCACATGCCGTGGAGCAACTAAGCCCGTGCTCTGCCTCAGGAGCAGCTACCGCGGGAGAGGCCCGAGCCCCGCCACGAGAGAGCGGCCCTGCTGCAACTGGAGAAAGCCCGTGTGTGCAGCAATGAAGACGCAGCACAGCAAAAAGCCAAGTAAAATCATGCAAAAGACTTATTAAGGAGAAAACCCCCAAACAAAAGTAACCAAGTGGAATGGTCAATCACGGTAAGCTTGTAAGTCATAAAAACCCATTTTGAACAAAAACTTAATTGCATTCAGAGGATAAAAATTAGGCATCAATGAGGCCACTACACATGTAAAATAGAAAGCCCACCAAATATTAGTGTTCCCTTATTTAACCCTATCATCTTAGGCAGTTTCTAGAGGCAGTTCCTCTGCACTCTTCATAGGCAACGATGAACATTGACTGGGATTCCCCAAGTAGGGAATTCCTGGGAATTCCAGGGGAAGGCCTGGGTGCATGCTGTTCTAGCTCTGCTGCCCAGAAAGCATGGGACAGTGACGTGGACACAGAGGTGGGAGAGGAAGAGAAGAGCCCATTTGTACATCTTGAAGCACAAATACAAGGGAAGGGTGTGAATTGTTCAAACATCCTTTCATCAGAAGGGTCTCCCCACCAAGTGGTTAAAATACTTCCCCCCTTCTTTCACGCTTCAAGCCCCTCACCCTGTCTGTTTTTTCCCGAAAGTCCTTATGGCACAGGACACTGTCTTATGTGGTTGTTTATCATCTTTCCTTTTAACAGGAAGGTAAACGAGGCAAGCACGGGTTATGTCTGTTTCACTTGTATGTATCTAGTGCTTAGAACAGAATCCAGCACACAGGAAACATAAATGTTCTCTGAGCACGTGAATGCTATGACTTCAGAGCGACAGCAGATATCCAGCCAGTGTTCCACCTAAGTGGCTCAATCAAGCTTGAAATCACGATGAGAGGCCTTGAAATCTCCTAATTATCTGAGTGACTTGTTGCAACGAGATGATATTTTATTATCAATATTAAGAAATGGTATACGAGTAACATTCTAAAGACAGTAACTTTCTGTTAACTTTAAATCTATACTAATTTCCCAAATTCAGTATGCCATAGAAGGATTATCTGTCATTGATGTGATTTAACAAAGGTCCACTCTGTGGGCTTAACAGAGGTTGGAAATAGAGATCTAAGCTGATCTTAACATATTGAATCAAAATAATACTATCAATGGCAGCAAAGATTTTGGTTTCCATATGAGCAGGTAAAATATCTATTTTAATTCAACTGTAATATATACAGTATCTATTTATTTCAAGAGTGACTGCATTTACTTTAAAGATTAAATACTGACTTCCCTGGTGTTCCAGTGGTTAAAAACCTGCCTGCTAATGCAGGGGACATGGGTTCAAACCCTGGTCCATGAAGATTCCACATGCCACGGAGTGAGTAAGCCCATGGGTCTCAGCCACTGAACGCTGTGCCCCGAGAGCCTGTGGTCTGCAACGAGAGAAGGCACCCCAAGGAGAAACCCGCGCCCCAAGGAGAAACTGCGCCCCACAGCTAGAGAGGAGCCCCCGTCACCAGAAAGCAGAAAGCCCCAGGGAGCTCAAAGCCAAGTACAAATTTTAAAGAGTGAGGTTTCACGGGGTGGGTGTTAGTCTGAATAAAGCACGACTGAAAACTGGGAAGCACCTAGGTTGGCACTTTATCTTAATTCTGAAGGTGGGAGAAGCTAAGGTTTTAGAGAGGGAGGGAGATGGTGGCCCACATTTCTCAGACCCTGCAGTCTACAGCCTTGAAAACCTGCGGTGTCAGGGATATGCTGGTTCAACATGGAAGCCTCACTGGAAAAAACAACAGTGATCGACTGCCTCAGGGTTGCCCACATAAATTCCTCACGGAATCTCTCAGGATGTAGCAACTCAGAAACCCCATTCTCAACATTCACTCTTACCCTTCACTCAGTGCTGGCCCGTCTGTGCTCCGCTCTCATTAGATTTAAAACTACTGTTATCCTTACTGATTTATTCTGGTAAAACTGTTGGGACTCTCAGCATTGACTTCTTTCAAAATACACTTGAATAAGTATCAAGATTAAGCTGTGGTGGTTTTCTTCCATGACAAGTGCTATTTATATTCAAAGGAGCTAGACACAGGGTTTTAATGGAATTTAAATTAAAATATAATTGAAAAGACACTGACTCTCTCCATCAACTTTCAGTCCTTTTACCTCTTTGGGTCCATGACCCTCTGAAGTTAATTTCCAAAAACTATTTATTTGCACAGCTAGCAAAGTCCAGACATGAAAATCAAGTGTTTTTCTAGCCACAGGTTGAGACCAATTTCTGGATCAGTATATCAATTTAGTGTTTCATGTCTTACAAAGTGAAATAGAATAGAATAGAATTTAAAAGATCAGAGTCAATCATACGTTGTAAAGATAAGGATTTTTGGAAAACGTCTTGATGGTGTGTATCTACATATGGTCTCCTGCAAAGTGTGCTTTTTAGAAGAGATCCAATCATGAAAGTTTGGAAAACACTGGGATGGAGCCGAGCATGGATTTGAGAGGCAAGCAGGCCCAGCCTGAAGCTGGCTCAAACATCCCCTGTTTGACATTGACTAAGTAACCTCTGGGAGCCTCAAATTTCTCATCTGAAATGACAGTGATAATTCCAAGTGGTGAAATGGAAAAATATTGGTAGATTTAGAACCACCTTGAACATGAGACAGAGCAAATTCGATTGACCTCACATCTCATTCATATCTGCTTTATCATCGAGATACCTCATTCCGAATGTGAACTGCAGATTTAAGGAGGCACGGGATATATGGCACAAAATTGAAAACACTGGTGAAAATACCAACAACAAAAGAAGTGTCCTGCACACGGCAGCCAGACAACCTACTCTTAAATGGCACCCAGTCATCAACCCGTTTTCCTGCACTGGACCACATCTGGGAGCTGGCGCACGAGATACACACCAGTGAGTCATGTCTCTGTGAATAGCATTTTAAAAGGCTAGACAAAAAAATAACTTAGCATTTATGCGAAATATAAAACCCTTTAAATGTTTTAATGGGGCCTCAGATAATTTAGCTCCTTGAAAGTTTTTCCACTGAGCTCATTCAAATTAGTTATCTTGGGAAGTCCATCTGAAATTATAATGTGCCCTGAGAGAAAGCCTCGCTGGTGTCCCAAAGGTTGAAAGTTGCTTTATAAAAAGAACTGACACAGAGCTGACAATAATTAGAAGTCTGGTTCTTAGGGCTAGAACTTACAGAATCAGTAAAGAGACATTCTACATTTTATCAAAGCCACCGCTGCCAATTTTAGTACCTGCATTAAAGCAAACACCAATGTCTACTCTGTGTGGATTTTCAGTAAGAACATCATTTGAGACTGAATTTCTTTTTTGATTTTATCATCCAGAAAGAAAATTATTTTGATTGTACAGGCTGTAGATCAATCTAAAGATAATCACTGTCTTAGATAATTTACAGAAGTAATTTTTTAATATATTTGAAGCTTTCTGCCAGACTTAGTTCTGGTGGACTTAGCTCTGAAAGATCCAATGACAGAATATTTGTATGTATGTTTTTAAACAATAAGACATGTGTTTCACATTTCTTAAAAATCTCTAAAATTTTTGAACTTGTATATTCTTATATGTCAAATCATATTTTAAAAATGCCTTACTCGAGAAAATCTCTGACTTATTTCCCTTTGAACAATTTAAAGGAAAGACAGCAGCTTTATACATAATAATCAACTAAAATGAAAAAATTCAGGGCACTAAGTTATTAATGAAACATTCTAATATCACTGATATTGTCTTAAGAATTAATAAGTCATAATTGATCTATTTATCTAATATCATGGCTTGGAAAACATGGTCCTGACATAAATTGGAAGATTATACTATCATAAATGCAAAACAAAGTAGCTGAACCAATGTTTCAAGCCCCCAAACACCCATGGTTTCTGGATATCCTCTTTCTTTCTCATTTATTCTCTCCCTTTTCTATAATATAACTTGTCTTTGTGGTAAAAACAAACTCAGAAGCTTATATGATTTCCTTTGGGATGACAGAATAGTTATTACTTAGAACTGAAGAATTAACTTTATTTTAAATGTAAAGGTCTATTTTATAATTATTTTTAAATAATGTAGCTTGTAAATGGTAATAATTCTCTAAATCCATGGTATATGGGCTCCCTCCAGTGGCTAATTTAGCATCCACAAATCTCTTGAAATGGTCATTTTAAATCACTATGCTAATATAAGCAACGATCAGCCGTGGTTTCAACATCTCTGACTTTAAATCTTGGAATGGCAAATACCAGGTGGGCGTGTAGCGGTAAACTATTCATCTGTCTGCGCGTTTAACAAAAAATGGCAGAGCTTAAAACATATGCTGGGCACCACGCCAAGCTCTGGAGATTCGATGACTGAGGCGACCTGTCTCTCAGAGCTCTTTTTAGTTAGTTAATCATTTTAAGTGATCGTATTGGAGTCCAGTTGCTTTGCAATGCTGTGTTAGCCTCTGCGGCCCAGCAAAGGGAAGCAGCCACATGCACACACACACACACACACACACACACACACATACACACACATCCCCTCTTTTGGATTTCCCCCATTTGGTCACCACTGGGCTTTGGCTGGGCTCCTGTGCCGTGCGGGGGTACATTCATCATCCGTTTTATACACGGCTTCACAGGGCACACGCGTCGTCCCAGTCCCACGCTTAGTCGCTCAGCCGCGTCCGATTCTTTGTGTCCTCCAGCCCCTATGTCTGTGGGGCTCTCCAGGGAAGAACTCTGGAGAAGGTTGCCAGGCCCTCCTCCCGGGGAGCTTCCCGGGCCAGGGATCGAAGCAGCCTCTCGTTCGTCCCCTGCCTTGGCAGGTGGATTCTTTAACCGCCAAGCCAGCAGGGAAGCTCCGTTTAAAGGGGTGACACGGATGTGTGTAAACGCTGCCCAGGGCCACCAAAGGAGATGCAGGGAGGTGAGCGCGACCGTGCTGGCGGCGCGGGGTGGAGACGGGACCCCAGAGCGTGAGCGAGGGTCCCGGGGCAGGGAGGCCGGGGAAGGCTTCTCAGTGCCGTGTGGCGTGGAAGGCAGGACATTCAGGGAGAAGAAAGCAGGATAGCCAAAGGCCCAAACTCACACATTAGTTGAGAATACAGGGAAATTTAAGTATTTCCATTTGACTGCTTATAGATGCCCCTTGCTAATTTGTAATAGCTAGAATTTACAGGAATATGGGGGGTCAGAATGGGAAGGACACGCAATTTCCATGACATAGCTGGAGTGTTCCTGGTGTGTGTGAACACTGACGTGTTTTTAAAAAGGGAGTGAGACGGTCATATTTCCACACGAAAAAAGAGAAGTGTAGTGGTGGTCTGAGAAGCAAATTGGAACAGGGACTGAAACCAAGTCAGGGAATTTAGCCCGGTCATTTTTAGACAGACACAAACAAACAAATGATAAGAGGGAAGTGAATGCCAGAGACTGCAAAATGGAAATAAGCAGACTGAGTGAAGGAATGTTAGGATCTGAGGTTATGCCAGAGAAAGGAAAATGTGTCTGCGATATCTCCTGGAAGCCTGGTTTCCATTATATTCAAATTAATATCCAACTTGTAGAATGTCTAAAATTAGGAATTATGTCACTGGAAATTTATGTAATATCATCAATGACAATTGCATTAACAAGCAAAATAGTTATCTGGACCATATTAAAATTACATTGGGGGCTGATTGAAGGATTCCTCTCTTTAACATTGGGAATAAGTAATGTTCCCTTGTCGATAAAATAAATTTTGTGACACTGTGCATCTACTAGAAAGGATGTTGATGTAAACCAGGAAAAGAGAAACTTGGGAAGCCTGCAATTCCAGCACCTGAATTCTTTATCCTACAAACATGTGACACTGGAGTGGACAATAGCTGACCTTTGGGAAGTACTGAGGTTTTGATCTCTGTCACTCATGGCTGCCCCCCAAATTCCATAATCTGATAGGCCCCACAGTGTACATGACATCTTCCCAAAGTAGAGTGAACAATATTTACTTTTCACAGCTTCCCCTAATACTAAGTCATGTATATGTGAGTTGGGTTCTACAATCAGATGACATTCATGGAAGACTGTTTTTAAACTGAGATATGAAGAGGCAGCATGTCTGTGGAGCCAAGAGTTATGGAAGCATCTGTCCTTTGGGAGCTCCCTGGTCGGAGCAGAGATTGAGCTGGTGTAGAGTCAGCGAGTGAGCGGCAGTTTTCTAGGCTGTCAATGAGGCAAGATCGCGACAGAGACAGAAGTTCCCTCGAGCGTGGCGAGGGTTGGAGGGGGCGTGACCTGGAACAGGAAAATGGTCTTGACACTCATCTTGGAGTCTGTTTCTTTTATTTCTCCAATGAATTCTTAAAAACGTTGTGCTTAACCTAGACACGAGGTGAGTCTGTTGTCTGCAACCGAAAATGTTGACCAACACAGAGTATTTGGCGTCACCGAAAGCAGCAGACTCTTAAGGGAACAAGACGCTGGGATTAGTGTTTTGGTGGTTGGGTTGGTAGGCAGTGAGGAGACAGTTGCCACCAGAAAATGGAACAACGGAAATCCATGAAAAGTGGTCATGAAGCAGCTATTGCGATGGCCGTCCAAGGACACGCGCGGAGTCCACGGGGGGCAAGACTCTGATTGTGCAGAGGCTTCAGCAGGCCTACCACTTCGGGCTTTGCTAGTTTAGAGGTTTTTAAACACCCGAATAAGAATGCTTAGCCCAGTGAGTATACCAGTGGTTCTCTTTGGCAGTATGGCCATTTCAGAGTACTCATGTTATTGAAAAAACAGGCAAAAGGCGATTAATACATTACCGGGGTGACTGATCTTGATTCTCAAGTGAAAGTAGAGTGCTTTAGTACATTTAGGAAAGAAAAATATATATTGAACTCAGGAGATCCAAAGTAATTCTTTTGAGTGTTTATGGCCTCATTTTCAGAAGTCAGGGCTGTGGCAAGTCTCCTAACGTTCCTCCCTCCTTACTGTGTCACGTATTCATTTAGATATGCTAGTTCATTACCCTTTTCCTAACTGGCTTCCCCTTACTATTGTATACAGGCTATGCTGGTTATGGCCAAATCTGTAACTAAGATTTCAGCATACTGAGGTGGGGTAGTGACTGAGCAGGAGAAATGAATATCCAGCAGAGATTCTTGATCTGGAGTTACGTGTGCACGCTTCATCTATGGGCTTCCTCGGTGGCTCAGACGGTAGAGAATCCGGCTGCAGTGAGGAGACCCGGGTAGGATCTCTGGGTCAGGAAGACGCCCCAGGAGAAGGAAATGGCAACCCACTCCAGCATTCTTGCCTGGAAAACGCCATGAACAGGGGAGCTTGGCGGGCCAATCCACAGGGTCACAAAAGAGTCAGACATGACTTAGCCATTGAACAACAGCAAGTTCATCTATGAACATCATGATGCTTCAACGAGATCTGAGAGTTGAGTTTATCACCGGGTATGTAGGAAAGGAGTGAGCTAAATTCTGATTCAAATCCAAAATGGATTAATTAATTTCTGTTGCTAATGTTTGTTAGCTTTAAATAAGCTATACCATCTAGCTTCTATCTTTGTATCAACCAAAATTCTTTCCTCATTTTCACCCAGCTAAAGTTTCATTTTACAACACAGACGACTACATCATAAGCAGTGGAATTGTATTTAAGTTCACTGAAATGTTAGACTGTGAAATACATGCCTCAAAATGTACAACTTTCAGTTCCTCTAGTATTTAAGCATCACTTTTGAGGACAATTACTTTAAAACTAAAAAAAGGAACAACGCACAATAAAGAGATAAAATTACATTTCTGAGACGTTCAGTCACACAGAAAGTTTTCATTATCACTGAGCAGCTAAGACACCTGGGTGCGTCTTCACTAATAACCGCCCACCCCGAGATCTAGCCTAATGGCACTGCTCTCTACTCAAACTGCTCATTGTAATGGAATTTTCCTAATATAGTCATTTGAATGTAATTTCTGGAGAGTTTCATTTTCATTGTTGTTGGAAGACAAATTTCATCCGTAAACACATAAGAAAAGGTTGTTCGTGCATAGACTACTTCCAGACTCTCTTTTTTATGCAGTTCAGCATTTCTGATAGCAATGTCTCCAGTTGCAGAGCATACATCAGTTTCGACGTTTTAGCGCCAAGTAACATGAAATAACAACTGCAAAAAGGATAGGGGATTTTTATCAAACAGCAGGAGTCCTAATCGTCACTGTTTTCCAGACTGACTGATGTAAGAGCTCGGTTATGACAAGTTTCCTCTGATCTTTCAGTCATTTCCCTTAAGGTTGGGGGACGGCCACAACTCCAAGCATCCCAGATGTGAAAGATAAGGTCCAAAGAGGAGGCAGAAAGGAAACCTAACTCTGTGAATCTCCAACTTTAAGCCTATCTGAGGGCCTCTCAAAAGACATCGCCTCAGGCCTCATTGACCAAAAGGAAGTCCTGTGGCTCTAATCCCAACACAGATAATCAAGAAAGGATGAGGATGCTCTGATTAGAACAAATATGACTCTTCCTTTAGTGATTCCCTCCAGTGATTCCCACCAGGACAAGGGGGTTGACCCCCAGGTGATAACAGCCACTACCTGGAGACATTTCTGGTTGTCACAACTTGGAGCGGTGGGGTTGTGAGGGGTTGTTACTAGAGTCTAGGAATAGAGGGCAGTTATGAGTCCTACATTGTACAGGGCAAACAGACAACCAAAAACTATCTGGCCCAGCATATCTGTAGTGATAAAGCTGAGAAACCCTGTCCCAGGATTTCATTCACTTTCCATGGTTGGTTTGACTTTTGTTAAGTGAACAAAATGAAGGTTCTATTAGCAATAAATCAATAGTCTCTCCCACAAGGGAAAAGAATCTATAAAACAGTGGTTCTCAAACTTGAGAGAACGTCAGAGCTATCTGGAGGGCTTGTTAAAGTCAGATGGCTGGTCCCCATTCCCAGAGATGGTGATTCAGTAGTTCTGGGATCGAGACTCAAAAATTTGCATTTCTAACAAGTTTCTAGGTGATGTTTAGTTTTTGGCCCACACACCACATGTGGAGGACCACTGGGTTAGATTATGCTCCAGGAGACTGGGAATAAGCATTCATTAGATTGTGACACTAGGCGACTAGCTTAACCTCTCTAGGTTATTGCTTTTTCAGTGGTAAAACAGGCAATTAACTAAAGGCATATTGCTTTATACTCGGTGAACATAGACTCTTCTGTAACTGGATTTCCCATCGAAATAACTCATCCCTCCCCCTCCTACCACATCCGTGTTACTGGTACTGTGTAATAGAAAATCAAAACAGTTGAAGGTTGTGTTCAAAATATAGTAAAATTTGAACCATATTAAAGAAAAAACAGTTGAAGTTCTTCTAAGTGAATGTCACAGCCTTAATACCAGGTGAAAGCGTGGGACTTCACCTGTTGGACAGCTGCTAAGGTTCTTATCACGGCCCTTTAGTCAGATCCAGCATGTGAAAAAACAGAGCACAAAGCTTCTAAATGGGCTATTTACACACCAAGAAATACACATGCTGAAGGGAACGTGTTCAACTTAACTAACAAAGAAATGTCAATTAAAGGAACCGAGAGATATACTTTCTATGTTTTGACAAAAAGGAAACCCCTGCGGGTGGTTATGATCAGGGGACGATACTGGACCCACGACTGACACTTGACAGATTTCACTGTGGAAGGAAGACAGGATCAGAAGACAGATCAAATTATGTGAAAAAACCAAATAGGAAATAAAATGAGATGGCTATCAGATTTATGGAAGAAAGATAACCAGCTTCAAAACAGGAGAATATTTAGCTGTTTCATTATGGTGATGTTGATGGTGATGATAACCTACCTTGGTTCATTAACACACTGAACGGAAAAGGAAGAGATACTAGAAAAACATCCATTTAAATCTGTCAGGAAAGGAGTAATAAGCATACTTTAGAAGCGTTCATTCTGGTGTGCAGGAAAAATAACAAAACAATAGACAGAAAACTAAGAACCAGCAAGCCACTCAAGATGAACCAGACTATGGAGCTAAAAGCCGAGAAAGGTAGACTGAGAAAGTGAAAGCAGTGGCATCAGGGTCAGGTCACTGTGCTTGATGTATCTCCATACATACATGGTGTGAAAAAAAATTCACATTTCGTCGCAAGACCAGAAAAAATCTGAACAGAAAATCGTTTCTCTGCCCTTTGATCTCTTCTTTATCCCCTACCGTTTGTGGCCCATCTGCATTGTGCACAGATCAAACCTCCCCCATTGGCAGAAAAACTTGCTTAACCGTAACAAGCAACATTTTCCTAGCATCAGCAAGATGACTCCTTAAAAATAATATTCTTTCTTGATCTTTTAAGGCGCCATGATGACACTTAGATCTGGATTGTGTAAGCTGTCAATAATACGACATTTAAGATAAAGCCCTCTGTCTCAAAAAACTTATGTAACCATGCCCTGACTTCTGAGGGTAAGCAGCTCTCAGAGCTTTTGGAGATACACTTCCTGGGTTGTATTTTTCAGTTTGGCTCAAATGAAATTTCAATTTCTTTTTTAGATCAACTGATTAATTTTTTTGGCTGACAATACAGACATGTAAAAAGAAAAACAACCTATTTGTTCACTAGGTGGGCCTGGTAAAAAGTCTGTAATAATTGTTTTGAACAGCAATAAGGGCTGGTGATTACTAAATTTCTGTGACTATGGATATCATCAAATTCAGGGCATACCACAACCATCTCAGGAAAGCATCATATCTCCATTTTACAGAAGAAGACACTAATGTTCAGGGAGACGAACTGACCAGCCCACCCTTGCCTGGCATCAGAGCCATTCTACTATTCCAGGCTCCTCTGTCCCTGGAATTCTCCAGGCAAGAATACTGGAGTGGAATGCCATGTCCTTCTCCATTACCATCTTTCTCTCTCCTGTATCTCTTTCTACTATGATTGTGGTGTTGCCCTTGGATGATGATAATAAACTTCATACCATTAATGACTAACATTTATTGAGTAGCAAGTGCTGTGCTAAGCAAACTGCCTGCATTATCCCATTCAATTCTCAATATAATCCTGTTATCTCTTCCATTTGTAGATGATAAAATCCTGTTATCTCTTCCATTTGTAGATGATAAAGGCAGGAAGATATGTTCAAGGTCACAGAACTCCCACAACCAGGTTGGCATAATATCAAAGCCTGCACAGGAACCACTTTCTCCTATTTTGTTTTTTAAAATAACTTTTTTTTTTTAATAGGAGAAAAGAAATAGGGGGGAAAAAGTCCAGAGGGAGAAACAAATTCTCTAATGATGACCATCTCTGAAAGGGGGATTTGGCACTTTGTTAGACATTAAGACCTACCTGTGGGAAAACCCTATCCACCTTGATTTAGCTCTTAATTTCCACCCTCATCGCCAAACCCTAAACTCTGGTTTAAATTACAATCCATTATTAAATCCATCAATGGTTTACTCTCTAAAGTTTGGAAGAGGTGAAAGGTGGAAATTTAAATAGGTTTTTTTACTAAAATATTTCTTTCTTTGAATAAGGTCGGTGTTACTTCTTGAATTCCAGCAAGCATCCAATAGCCATCAGAAAAACACACTCTAAAGTTAACAGTGAATAAGAAAACCCTTTTAAACCTTAAAAGAAATAGATGAAACAGTCAATACTACAGATCTAAAAAGTTGTCACTGGTGACTTTGCATTAGATCTTGTAAATTAAAACAAAGCCCCAATTAGGGTCAGGGTTAGGGTCAGGGTTAGGGTTAGGGTTAGGGTAGGGTCAGGGTTAGGGTCAGGGTCAGGGTCAGGGTCAGGGTCAGGGTTAGGGTTAGGGTTAGGGTCAGGGTTAGGGTCAGGGTTAGGGTAACCCTAATCGTTTGTTCACTGTCTCACTGCAACAAGCTCACAGACAGAAAATGATAATCACGTCTGAACACTCACAACTGTCCTTACTATTCTCTCAAAAAGAGAACACTAGCACTTCCCTGGGGTCTAGTGGTTAATTCTAGAACCCGCCTGCCAACACTGGGGACACGGGTTCGATCCCTGGCCCAGGGAGATTCGCCACGCCATGGGGCACAGGCACCTACCGAAGCTCTGTGCCGGGCGCCTGTGCTCCGCAGTGAGAGGGGCCACCGGGTGGAAAGCTGCCCTCTGCGGCAGAGCACCCCCATCCGCTGCAACCAGAGAAAGTGCAGGCAGCGACGAGGACCCGGGGAGGCCAAGGTTTTCACAGTTAGTTAATTTTAAAAAATTAAAAATAACTTTAACCTTAAAAAGTTCACTAAATAGATGGCGCTATATATAACTATTTAGCGGCAAAGCCTGTGAGCTCAACCAATGTATCAAACTACATTACAGCTTTGTAGAACATGGTGAACATGAAAAACATTAGGGCACAGGTTAGCAGAGAAAGGCCCAGATCAGCAGGTTATTCTTAGGGTAGAAAGGAAGGTAGGAAGACTTTGATCACAGATGAAAGGTCTTTGCAAACGGATGGAAGGCCCTGATGAGCCTACAGCCTGGTGTTAAAGGTTCCAGGTGTAGTTCATCACACCACGGTCAGCTTCGAAGAATGGCAGGGTATTCAGAGGTATCTGTCATAGGAAATGTGTGTCCCACTCCACTGGGTAACAGGCTTTATTCTAAACTTCAAGTTTCACCTTTCAGTAGAAGGGTGTCCAAGTTAAATCCAATGCTGGACCTATATAAGTAGGCTCAAAGCTACTTTTCTCCATGCCAAAATATTTGTAGCAGGACATACTACCTACTTGCCTTTAAAACTTAATTCATCACACATTCATTTTAAATTTAGTGCAAACCTTTAAGGCTACACAATTTTGTGTACAGGTCACAGCAGCTCATAAAGTCTTCAAACTTTTGATCACTCAAAGAGAAATAGCTCTTAATCTGATCGGAACAGATCCAGTTATCTAACTTTATGTTCTGTTCTTTCCTCATTTTAGAGAATAAAATAATTTATAATGAAAACAAAATGAAAGAAAGCAGAATTAAGTGGAGCTTGGAAGGAGGAATTAGTGGAGGTTATTAAATAATCAATCAAAGGATACCATTGAAATTTATTTTTCCTTGGGTTACTATATGTATTTATTTTTAACATTTTAGTCTTCTAGAAAGCAAGGCAATGCTATCTGAAAGAAAATGACATTTTAAAAAAAGATTTGTGATATGGTTATTTAATGGGAATAATTAGCTGCTTTACTTTTTTTATAGAATTATAATGGTCTTTGTCCTTTAATTCAGCTTCATCAATACAAGTTGTTTCTTTAGTTTTTGAGACCATGATTCAAACCCCATCCCTGGGCTAGTGGAACAGTAACTGAGTTTCTAGCCTGGTGATATTTAAGTACAAATCCACCTCGCTGTGCTAGCTTTGCAAGCCCATACCTAAAAAATGATGGCACCTGTCACACCATGACATGAGGTCTTGAGACCATCTGATAAACCAAACCATCGTCATCTTCTAAAAAGGGATGATCCATTTTAATAACTACTGACGTGCACAAGCTCTTCAGCCTTTGGGCAGACACCGATTGTTAGAAGGATTTGGAAAGGCATTTCTTCCTCTTTCAAAAACAACATCACAGAATTATATATGTGTGTGTGAGGAGGCTCACTTCAAATAAAAACCACTGCCAGGGGCAAAATGCAATATCTGCTGCAGTGATTTAGTCATTTAAAACAGGACCCACTGTCTGCTGTATCACATTCACAACTGTGCTGGTTTTTTTTAAATCCTCATATTCTTTTAGATCCTCGGAGTCTGCAAGGCTGGCTTAACAGCACCATCTCAGGCAGGCCATAGGCCAAGTGTCTAAGCAGGCATTCTGTGAAGATCAAAACTGATGGCTGTCCCAGAACTTCATGGGTTGATGAAATTTTTCTGTATTTTGATTGTGGTAGTGGTTACTTGGTTGTAAATATCTCAAAATTCATTGAACCATACATGTAAAATGAGTATGTTTCATTGTATGGAAATCATACCTCAATAAAGTTGATTTTAAAAAGTGACAGCTGGCCATGCCTCTCTGGCAAAGGCGATAAAGGCCACGGAGTCAGCTCAGGGGGCACACAAATAAAGACTAGAGATGGCGTTTAGGACCTGTGCCGTCAAAATTGGGGATGGTAACCAAAGATCTATTGGGAACTTCAGCTTACACTCAACATGAGCCTTTGGAGTTTGCTTTTTCCCTTTCTAGACCAATCAGAGTGTGTTAGCATGCTCAGTGGTTTCTAAAATTTATATCCCTGTACATGCATATTAACTAGGAATCGAGCATCTTCTTGTTATTTCAAGGAAACAAAATGTGGCACATTTCTCTGAGATTATTGAAAATATAGAGCTTCCCAGGTGGCTCAGTGGTAATGAATCCACCTGCCAATGCAGGACATGCAAGAGACATGAGTTTGATCCCTGGGGTGGGAAGACCCCCTGGAAGAGGAAATGGCAACCGACTCCAGTAGTCTGGCCGGCAAAATGCCATTGACACAGGGGCATGGAGGGCCATAGCCTGTTGGAGTCTCAGAGTCAGATAGGACCAAGTGTGTGTGCGCGCGCGCACACACACACACACACACACACACACACACACACACACAGTGAAATTACATCTAAGAAGTATTCTTTGTGAAGGTCGATTTCCTAAATATGCAATATGTGATACTACATGTACTAAGAGGCAACGGATAGTCCTAGACACCACCTTGATTGTGACCTTGACAAAGTACTATCATTTCTCTGGCACTGTCTCTAATTTTGCTTCTGTAATGAAGAGGTTAGCCCAGATAATGCTCCATGACATAGAACAACATCACTCACACTTATCTCATGGATTTGAAGCTCTATCCTTATTAACTGAAAAGGCTCTCTTTTCATTACTGCCTTTGTTGTTGTTGTTCACTCGCTAATATTATCCAACTCTTTGTGACCCCACGGACTGCAGCACACCAGGCTTCCCTGTCCTTTACTATCTCCAGAATTTGCTCAAACTCATGTCCACTGGGTCAGTGATGCCATCCAACCATCTCATCTTCTGTTGCCCCCTTCAATACCTTCTTTTCTTTGGCTATTCTAGATTTGGAGAAAGTTATGGTGCTAATGAGACAGCAAGAAAAAAATTTAGCTGTCTCAGTAAGACGCCAAGCAGACACTGAACGGGTACTAGCTTCTTTCTGGTAGACTGGATTTGACAGAAGGAATGTTCTAGAAGTTGGAGTTTTTAGGAACACATTAGGAAGAAAAAGATCTATTGAGGAGGGAAAAACATAATGGAAATGAAGTCATGATTCATCTCATTAATATTTTAACAGAAGATCTATACTAGAGTAAAATATCTTTCATTGAAACAAGTTGAATCCATCTTTGTCTTCTGTGGAAATAACCATACATTTTAGAAATTATCACATTAGGAAATTTCAGATTTAGAAAGGAACTTGATCATCGATAATAGTGTCTCCACTCAGAGTCCCAGAATGGTCCAGTATCCTAATGTAAAATTCAAAAATAACTAAACCTCCCTTGATTATGTTACTTTTGTAGAGGCAAAGGCAAAAAAGCAAGCAAAGAAACGAAAAACAGCTTCACCTAGCGGTTACTCTCATGTTTAAGCCAGGCTGAGATTACTATTGTAGAGGTAAATACTCACAGAGAGCAGCAGGGCTTCCTCTCATCGCGTAGAGGCTAACTTTTATCCAAGGTTGCATTTATTCACATACTCTAACTTGTCAGAATCAGGCAATCTTTCTCAATTTCAAACCTGAGCACACTGCTCAACCTAAGAAGAGCTGATAGAATAACAGATTTGCCCAGGGAATCTAAAACCCTTGGAAGCTGGAGGACAAAACATAAAGTAAGGAAAACAAATGATAGAAGGACAAGGCATCGGAAAAATTATCAAAAACATGGACACAGAGTACAAAGGTGGTGGCCTGTCACTTCAGTGTCATTCAGGGGCAAAGCCCACTCAAGAATCATCTCTAGGAATATATTCAGTTCAGTGCCTTATTCACTAGTGATTAAAAGAATGAAACTTGATAAAGTTACTTGTTGACTTGTTACACTCATGATTTTTTTAATTATTCTAAGTGGAATATAATTGCTTTGCAATGTTGTGCGGCTTTCTGCTTACAACAACATGAATCAGCCATATTGTGTGTGTGTGTGTGTGTGTGCATGTGTGTGTGTGTGTATACACCCCGCCCCTCCAGGCCATCGCAGAGAACCAAGCTGAGCTCCCTGTGTTATACATCAAGTCCTCGCTAGCTCTCTATTTACCCATGGTGGTACGGATACAGAAATGTTCCTCTCTCCATTCATCTCGCCCTCTCCTTCTCCACCTCTGCGTTATCCATAAATCTCTCCTCTATATTTACGTCTCTATTCCTGCCCTTGAAATTGTACATTCATTACTTTTGTATGATAGCAGTGCAACTATTTTTTTCCTCTGAAACAGATAACTCCAAAATGTATGGCCTTTTGGACTCTTACCTATAATTTTAAACAAACAATTATCTTAAGCTAAAATTTGTTAAATGATTATATACTTGACTTTTCTAGGGCTTTCCAAATTAGTCATAACATCTTATTTTTTGTGTCACTAACAAATGAATTAAGTGAAATAAAAGAATCCACATGTTTATTCTATATCTGCCTGACATTCATGATCTTACTTTTTGAAGATTAAATTTTAACAAGAACATCAAGATGTTAAATGGAAATCAAACTTTTTTTTTTTTTCTAAGAAACGCTGAGACATGTAACTGGAGATTATATGAATCACGGGTGCCAAAGAAATGTCATGAAATCAGTGTCTACCCCACGGAAGGGTGCATTTCCTCCTACTGGAAAGCACACCCCCCCCCCAGGCTCAGCCCTCACAATCCAGAAAATGACCACTGCCTTTGCAAGAGTGTCAGCATCCCCCAAGGACAGGGATTTCCTTCAGAGCATCTGGTTCCTCATTCTTCACAGCACGTGCCCTTCTGTATCCTCATTAACCTGCTCACACGTCACCAGCGGCTCTGTCTTGGCCCATGACCCCTCTGAGCTCCTATACATGCCCTCAGCTGACTGGCCCAGCCTGGACAGAAGGTGAACACCAAAAGACGAACAGTCTTGCTCCTTAACTTGCAGATTCTTAGCTGGTCAAATCCCAGTGGAGCTTCATCATGGCTAGCGTTAACCCTGCCCTCTCAAGGGAGGTTCAGTTCAGTTCAGTCGCTCAGTCGTTTCAGACTCTTTGCAATCCCATGGACTGCAACACTCCAGACTTTCCTGTCCATCACCAACTCCCGGAGCTTGTTCAAACTCATGTCCATTGAGTTGGTGATGCCATCCAACCATCTCATCCTCTGTCATCCCCTTCTCCTCTCGCCTTCAATCTTTCCCAGCATCAGGGTCTTTTCAAATGAGTCAGCTCTTCACATCAGGTGGCCAATGGATTGGAGTTTCAGCTTCAACATCAGTCCTTCCAATGAACACCCAGGACTGATCTCC
>JADEYB020000011.1:1527810-1550903 GCA_015832495.2 Alces alces
ACCTGGAGAACCTTGATGGGAGAACTTGCAGGCTGCCTGCGGACCTTGCCTCTGCTTCCTTCTTTTGCTTCTAATTTCTGCACTGACCATGTCCTCACTCGCTCTCTCTGGCTTCTGTGGGCTTTTTCCCCACAGGCCTGGACAGCACCACTCTATTCCTGTGCCCAGCTGGGCCCCAGACCACAGGTTTGCCCAGAGACTCAGGGTGTCCAGTGGCTGACTCGGGAGTTTGGCTTCGGGCTCTGCTCTTGCTCTCGGCCCTGGGCCCTGTGTCTCTGCTGCACTACTTTGTCCCCTGCCCCCTGACGCCAGTCTGAACGGCTGAAAGGACTTCTGACCCGGGATCAATAGGAGGCACCCTGTATCACCTTGCCCTGGTCAAATGGCCATCATCGAAACAAACAAACAAACAAACTACAAACAATAAATGCTGGAGAGGTTGTGGAGGAAAGGGGACCCTCTTGCACAGTTGATGGGAACGCAAATTGACACAGCCGCTGTGAAGAGCAGTATGGAGATGCCTTAGAAAACTAAAGTTAGAACTCCTATATGACCAAGCAATCCAGTTACTGTGCGTACACCCTGAGAAATGCATCACTGAAAAAGACACATGTACCCCAATGTTCATGGCGGCACTATTTACAGTAGCGAGGACATGGAAGCAACTTAGATGTCCGTCAGCAGAGGAACAGATAAAGAAGATGTGGTACACACATATACATAGACACACAATGGAATATGACTCAGCCACGAAAGAAAGGAATTTGAGTCAGTGCTAGTGAGGTGGGTGAACCCAGAGCCTGTTGTACAGACTGCAGTAAATCACAAAGAGGAAGACAAACATTGTGTATCAATGCATGTGTATGGAGTCTAGAAAGAGGGTACTCATGAAGCTGTTTGCAGGGGAGGACTGGAGATGCAGCTGAAGACAATGCGCCGGTGCACACAGCGGGGGAGGGGAGGGCGGGAGGGACTGAGCGGGGGGCACGTGCCCGTCAGCACGTGTGAAACAGAAAATAGTGGGGAGCTGCTGCAAACACAGGGGCCTCAGCCCGGCTCCGGACCACCCTGGGGGTGGGGGGGCTCGCGAGGGGGGGACATGTGTCCACCTGTGACTGGTCCCTGTCGGTGATGGCAGACACCAACACAGCACTGGAGAGTGACGATTCTCCAGTTAAAAATAAATGCATAAAGAGGATGGACGCAAGTCCTGGCATTTATGGTTTTCCGTCTTCAGCCTCTAAACACCCTTCAACATCCATTGCTAGTGAAATGGAGCAGGATTCTGGGGTCTTCCTAAAGTAGAAATGGCTGCCTATCTTCCCCCAACACAGGTGTCTCCTGTCTGCCTTTTGTCAGCAGAAAAACTTTAGCAAAGAATAAATTTAATCAGAGAAGTGCAAAAATGCAGAAGCAAAGAAAAGCAGTCCGATAGAAAAAAAAAAATAATACTTTAGTCATTAAACAAAAACAAGGACCTTCGTTCCTCCTCAGGGCTGTAGATAATATTCTTAGCCACGTTGTATGAGCTGTTTTGCAGATACTGAAGCCCCCCAGTGGGTGGAAGAAGTTAATAACATGATGAGCATACTGTAGCCACAACATAAACTGTTCTGTCTTACACAGTTCTGAGAACCGGGCTCAGGGAAATGGGAAAAAACCAACCCTGGAAATAAGCTTTTTAACTTTTCTCTTTCACCTTCATTAAAAGGCTCTTTAGTTTCTCTTGGCTTTCTGCCATTGAGGTGGTGTCACCTGCATATCTGAGGTTATTGGTATTTCTCCCAGTAATCTTGATCCAGCTGTGCTTCCTCCAGCCCAGTGTTTCTCATGATGTGCTCTGCATAGAAGTTAAATAAGCAGGGTGACAATATACAGCCTTGACATACTCCTTTCCGTATTTGGATCCAGTCTGTTGTCCCATGTCCAGTTCTAACTGTTGCTTCTTGACCTGCATACAGATTTCTCAGGAGGCAGGTCAGGTGGTATGGTATTCCCATCTATTTCAGAATTTTCCACAGTTTCTTGTGATCCACACAATCAAAGGCTTTGGCATAGTCAGTAAAGCAGAGTAGATGTTTTTCTGGAACTCTCTAGCTTTTTCTATGATCCAGCGGATGTTGGAAACTTGGTGCCTGGTTCCTCTGCCTTTGCTAAATCCAGCTTGAACATCTGGAAGTTCTTGGTTCATGTACTGTTGAAGCCTGGCTTGGAGAATTTTGAGCATTACTTTGTGAGCCTGTGAGATGAGTGCAATTGTGTGGTAGTTTGAACATTCTTTGACATTGTCTTTCTTTGGGATTGGAAGGAAAAGTGACCTTTTCCTTCAGCCATTGCTGAAGTTTTCCAGATTTGCTGGCATATTGAGTGCAGCACTTTCACAGCATCATCTTTCAGAATTTGAAATAGCTCAACTGGAGTTCCATCACCTCCACTAGCTTTGTTCCTAGTGATGCTTCCTAAGGCCCACTTGACTTCACATTCCAGGATGTCTGGCCCTAGGTGAGTGATCACACCATTGTGATTATCTGGGTCATGAAGATCTTTTTGGTACAGTTCTTCTGTGTATTCTTGTCATCTCTTCTTAATATCTTCTGCTTCTGTTAGGGCCATACTGTTTCTGTCCTTTATTGTGCCCATCTTTCCATGAAATGTTCCCTTGGCATCTCTAATTTTCTTGAAGAGATCGCTAGTCTTTCCCATTCTATGGTTGTCCTCTATTTTTCTGCATTGATCGCTGAGGAAGGCTTTCTCATCTCTCCTTGCTTTTCTTTGGAACTCTGCTTTCAGATGGGAATATCTTTCCTTTTCTCTTTTGCTTTTCTCTTCTCTTCTTTTCTCAGCTATTTGTAAGCCCTCCTCAGACAACCATTTTGCCTTTTTTCATTTCTTTTTCTAGGGAATGGTCTTGATCACCACCTCTTGTACAATGTTATGAACCTCCATCCATAGTTCTTCAGGCACTCTGTCTATGGGATCTAATTCCTTGAATTTATTTGTTACTTCCACTGTATAGTTGTAAAGGCTTTGATTTAGGTCATATTGAATGGGCTAGTGGTTTTCCCTACTTTCTTCAATTTACATCTGAATTTGGCAATAAGGGGTTCATGATCTGAGCCACAGTCAGCTGTCAGTCTTGTTTTTGCTGACTGTACAGAGCTTCTCCATCTTTGGCTGCAAAGAATATAATCAATCTGATTTTGGTATTGATCATCTGGTGATGTCCACGTGTAGAGTTGTCTCTTTGTTGTTGGAAGAGGGTGTTTGCTATGACCAGTATGTTCTCTTGGTAAAACTCTGTTAGTCTTTGCCCTGCTTCATTCTGTACTCCAAGGCCAAACTTACCTGTTACTCCAGGTGTTTCTTGACGTCCTACTTTTGCATTCCAGTCCCCTGTGATGAAAAGGACATCTTTTTTTGGTGTTAGTTCTAGAAGGTCTTGCAGGACTTCACAGAACCATCCATCTCCAGCTTCTTTGGCATAGTGGTTGGGGCATAGGCTTGGATTACAGTGATATTGAATGGCTTGCCTTAGAAACGAACAGAGATCATTCTGTCCTTTTTGAGTTTGCATCCAAGTACTGCATTTCACACCTTGTAGACTGCAAGAGCTACTCCATTTCTTCTAAGGGATTCCTTCCTGCCCACAGTAGTAGGTATGGTTATCTGAATTAAATTCACCCATTCCAGTCCATTGTAGTTCACAGATTCCTGAACTGTCTATGCTCACTCTTGCCATCTCCTGTTTAACCACTTCCAGTTTACCTTAATTCATGGACCTAACATTCCTGGTTCCTATGCAAAATTGTTCTTTACAGAATCGGACCTTACTTCCATCACCAGTCACATCCACAACTGTGTGTTGTTTTCACTTTTGCTCCATCCCTTCTTTCTTTCTGGAGTTATTTCTCCACTCTTCTCCAGTAGCATATTGGGCACCTACCGACCTGGGGAGTTCATCTCTCAGTGTTGTATCTTCTTGCCTTTTCATGCTGTTCATGGGGTTCTCCAGGTAGGAATGCTGAAGTGGCTGCCATTCCCTTCTCCAGTGGACCACATTTCCTCAGAAGTCTCCAGCAAACTTTCCTTTCTACCAACACCTGCTTCTTGAGCGTTGGCTTTCAAGTGGGCAGCTGGACCTTAGTTCAGTAACAGTAGGTCAATTTCAGCTCTGTGTTAATTCTAGGGTTCTGCCCCACTCTATTTCCCACTGCTGAAGAGCTAGCGATGTGGTCATTCTCGTTAGAGGGCTGGCAGATCAGACTGCATGTACCAGCATCCAGTCAACATCGTTCTGTAATCCATCAGAGGATAGGGAAAGACACCTTCCACTTGCCATCAAGAATGCTTATTGGAACTCACATTTCTTCCCTGGGCAACACTGTGGTCTCTTAATCTTAATTTTTCTTTTACTTTTCATTTATTATATAATAAATTTCACTTTAGTGAAATGTGTGCATGTTGCTAAGTTGCTTCAGTCGTTTCTGACTCTTTATGACTCTATGGACTCTATGGAGCTCACAAGTCTCCTCTGTCCATGGGATTCTCTTGGGAAGAATACTGGAGTGGGCTGTCATTTCCTCCTCCCGGGAATCTTGTGGCCCAGGGATCGAACCCGTGCCCCTTATAGCTTCTGCACTGGCAGGCAGGTTCTTAACCACTATTGCCACTCAGCAAGCCTATGCGTGTGTGTATATATCTATATACATACCGACACGTGTATACACACACACACACACACACATATACTCAATAAGATTTTAAAAAGTAGTGTAGCCATAACTGTACCATCCAGAGTCAAATACTGCTAACAGCGTGGTGTATACATCATACTTTTACATCTACAGTACATAAATATAAATCATGACTATGAAAAATGGCATTGTACTACCCTTTGAAATCTTTTTTCATATCAGAAAATCCATTTCCATGTCAATATGCATACTTTTAAATAACTGCATGTCACTGTATAGATGACCAATGTTTACGTGAGAGATTCCTTAAGGTTGGAATCCAGGTAATTTCCATTTTTTCACAATTACCAAGAGCACTGCAATGAAAATTGTGATCATAAAGGTGCAATAGTCAGGTTAGAAAAAGTTTACAGAAGTATAAGAAAGGACTGTCACCCCAGGAACAGAGGATGCTGCCTCGGGGTGCGCCCTCCGGCTCAAGCTCTGAGCCGAGAACCCTAACAAGACGCAAGGACAGGGTAGTCCAGGAACATGCCTGTCAGAACAACATGCCCAGAAAGACCTTCTCATGCAAGGATAAAAAACAAAAGGGGCTGTGAACGGGTGAAACATTTAAACAACTGAGACATTACATTCATCATGAGGAGGAAAAAATACGTTTAAGACGTTACTGATAAAAACTGAGGAATATAGTTCAGTTACTTTTTTTTTTTTTTTTTTTGGCTTTTAAAAGACTTTATTGGGGAAACATACGGGGGGGGGGCTGTCCTTGGAGACATCACAGGACACTGTCCTCCATCTCACGGGGCGGGCGCAGTCCCCAGGGGCCCCTGCTCAGAAGCATCTGACCAGTCTTCGCAGGGGCCTCGTCTGTGACTCCTGGAGAGGCCCGGCCCCGGGGGGCCACTACCCCCCCATCCCTCGCTGCTGCTGCTCCTGCTCCAGGTTCCGCTGCAGCACCTGCTGCTGGTTGGCGATGACGCGCCGGATGCCGTTGAGTTACTTTTTAATTCATTTTATGAAAACAAGGACTTTCAGAAACAGAGAAAGAAAGATGAAACCAAGATGCAAGTAAATGCGTTGAAATTTAGATGGGTGAATAATGAAAGACTTTAAGGAAAATTAAAATATCACAGGATGCAAAGGTGACTTGGAAAAGGAAAGAGTCCGCTCTATTGATGTTGCCTGGGAAGCAGGCAGCTTTTTTTTTTTTTTTCTTTTTTTAAACTTTTATTTGCAGGTACCTTTGCTATTGAAAATGCTTTTATGTTGTGAATTCATTTAGTCTAGCAAACAATTCTGAATACCTACTATGAATATGAACACTTGAGGATAAATGTTGGGAATTCCAGTTTTTAAAGGAACTCCCTATAGTGGGGAGGATAACTGGAAACATTGTGATAAGCTGTTTCCAACCTGAGACTGGTAGGGGCTGTTGGAACACAAGGACAGAAGGATTCACTATCCGGAGTGAGGCGGTCTTCCTGCAGGAAGGTGAATGAGAACTTGTGAATGAGGCAGATTTGGCCAGACTGCAGAGGGATGGGAAAAACACCAGGGAATGACAAGAGCCTGGGCAAAGCTCTCAAATTCATCTCCATCTAGACTTGCAAATTCTTAGTATACCAGTTATTAACATCATGAGGGATCATTTTAGCTCCTTAAAATAACCTTTGCTAGAGAAACCCGCACACCCGTGAGTCAATATTATGACAATCACAGTTGTTAAAAAAGGATTGTATTACTACAAAATACGAGGCTTATTTTTTTTCCGTGGGCTAGCTCTAGTTCACATAGTAAATAATCTCAATTTTTTTAGCCTATTAAAAAGTTACAGAAGACTCAAATTAGTAATCTTTTAAACATATTTTAAGACAAAGCCAAAGTGCAGTTTCCAATATTTAAATTGCTTTTTCTCTAAAGGTCTCAGGGTCTGAACAAAGAGTTAATTGCTCATTGATAGTTCAAGTGTAGAAAACACAGATGTTCCATTTCTTTAAATAACTTCACTTCCTACAGAATGGCCATGTCCTCTGAGATATAAAATCATCCAGATAGAATATGGATTGCATATGGAGGCAATCACATCCTATTTTTGGAAGGATTTGACAGAACGCTGCACAAAATACAACCTTGCCCCTGCCGCCAATTTTTTTTTTTTTGTATGCAGCAAGTATTCAGCTTAACAACACAAAATAACTCTGACATTCTGAAATTTTGGCACCATTTCATTTTCCATTATGTCAGAATGAAAAGGGACCAAATATTACTGATAACAACGTTAGAAAAGTTTGTCCTCTTGGCTTATTGGTAATAGAATTTTTGTAGCAATCATTTTATCTCTAAATATAGCTGAACACTGAGCTCCAGGGTCAGTTTTAAAGAGAGACAAGGTTGACAGGTGGGCATGCAAATTCTATTTCATCCTTGGAACCTCCTGGCCAAGACTTTGAAGGAAGTGGCCTGAATTCTCTACCCCATTTCCATGGGTAAACGTAACGGGACTAGCACGAGTCTGGTGGTCACTGTCAGCTGGAAAGAGCACTGTATGTGGAGTAGGAAGGCATATTCCAGGCCCTTAATTCTGAGAATTTTTTTTTTAATTACTAAAATTGAATGGGTTTCCATGTCTTTGAATGCAAAATGGGACCACAAATGAGACCATATTATGCACAAAGGGGGAAATGAGACTAGATAGAGGCCAAGTCTTTCATAAATCATAAAGTATTAGAAACCCACCTTTATGAATTATGTATGAATAATACATCATTATTCTTATATGGGATAAGAATTTACAAAAGATTTCTTTTGAGCCTTTGACAACAAACAAAACTAAACATGGCTGGAGAAAAGTATTAAACTGCAGGTAACTGCTGCATTTCAAAATGCATATAGATCCTTCTAGTTATGGGTTAAACATACATTTCACACACACACACACACACACACACACACACTCTCACACACATGTTGCCAATTGTCTTTCTCCTTCCTAAGCCATCATCACCCTATTTCCCTCCCCAACAGGACCACTCTGCCAGTACCAGCAATGTGTTAATGTGGCTGTAGTCTCATTCAGCCATTTAGTTCACCGTTGGGAATGATAAGATTTGCCAGGCATTATATCTACTCTATGTTATTTCCAGATGTCTGAAATCAGTAAGATACTGTTAAAAACTGTTAAAATAAGCATCTTTAAATTTCTCAGCTCAACAATCTTTTAAAATGCCAAAATACACAGAACTATCACTTCCTTTAAATTCCTTTGCTTGCTGCTAAAAATACAAATACTAAAAAAACGGAATTTACTGCTTTCAGGAAATTATTAAAATTTTTATTTAAAAAATAATATCTAGCTACCTTAGTGCAGTGAGTTAAAATCCTTTTCAAGTCCAACCAGCAGTTCCACCACACACAGCCCAAAGCCACAGCATCTCCCAGATACTAGTATTCACGTACAGATATGATTGACAGGTAAAAATTTGAATATGGAAATGTGGGAAGTGACACAGCTCGCGCAGGGGGAACCAGGAAAGCGTTTCTGGGAAAGGCCGGAGGGAACGCACAGACCCTGCATGCATGCCCTGAGTGTAAGAGGATGGCGTGCAACAGACAAGATAAATATGACTCATAACTGCAGAATGTAGAGCAAACAGGCTTTAAATTCAGTTTTGTTGTAGAATTTAATCATATTTGATGACTCAATATTTACAAACATTTGTTTGAAATAAAAAATAAACATAGTGGTCTTTAATTAGTGTTTGGAGAACTACCTCATATTTTCTGAAATTCCTAAGAATGAAATGTGTGTACGCATCGTGCTATGTGAGGAGGAGAAAGTGGTTATCTCCATGTTTTTATTTTATATTTTATTTTTTTAAAGTTTGATTCCCTTTTTAAAACTTGTTTTCATTAATTAACTTTTTTTAAATTGGAGGGTAATTGCTTTACAATATTATGTTGGTTTCTGCTGTACAATGAGAATCAGTCATAACTATTTATGTATATAGATATATTCATAGATAGATATACTCCATGCTTTTTTAATTTTAATTTTTTAAATTTATTTATTTCCATTGGAGGCTGACCACCCCATGATATTGTAGTGGTTTTTGCCATACACTGACATGAATCAGCCATGGGTCCACACGTGTACTCCATGTTTTTAAAATAATAGAGTTTAACAATCTCCTACCCACAATATTGGAAATATTCTAAAACTCCAAATGAATTTGTAAATACTTATGCCTCCTCAGTGGCTTCCCTTGTGGCTCAGTTGGTAAATAACCTATCTGCAAGGCAGGAGATCTGGGTTTGATCCCTGGGTCGGGAAGATCCCGTGGAGGAGGGCGTGGCAACCCACTCCAGTGTTCTTGCCTGGAATGGTCCCATGGACAGAGGAGCCTGGCGGACTACAGTCCAGGGGGTCGCAAACCATCAGACATGACTTAGCGACTAAACCACCACCACCATGCCTCCTAAAACCGGAAATATTTAGGTAATGATCAACTTGAACAGAATTGTTATTTTTAAATAAACTGAAAAATATAAGATTTTATGTGCACTTGCTAGCTCTCGTTCTTACTTGTAATACAAGTTATAAGAAATATTAGTAAAGCTTATTGTTGAGATGCTAAGTGAAATCAAAGAAAACGTAAAGTGTTTTGGAAGTCTGTGGTTTCATGGTGACAATCTGCTCACTGTGGCGTGGTCGCCGTGTAGGGGGCTGGACACACGTTCACCTTCACTCTGCCACCCACCAGCCACGTGAGGCTCGCAGAGTTACACCGGTCCCTAACGTCTTGCACTGGTGATATTGCAGACCCCTCCTGCTTACCTCCTAATGTTGTTTTGAGAATCACAGGATTTAAGATGCCACTATAAGTCATTCAACAGGACACACCAGAAACGCTCAAAGGAGTCCAGCGCTCTTGCTGAGAAATGAGACCTACACCGTGCAGCTGTAGTTTCTTGCTGTTGTTGCTGCTTTTTAATACTTTGAATTTTCTTTATTTTGCAGATCTATGGAGATACCATGACATCTAACATTGTGTAAGTTTAAGGTATACAACGTGATGATTTGATGCAAGCAAATACTGTGAAATGATAACCACAAAAAGGTTAGCTAACACTTCCATGAATACCTTTTTATGTGTATTAAGAACATTTAAGACTTTTTTACCCTTGTACAAGTTTTATTTCCATTAAAAAAGTCATTAAATATTCCCCTATTTAACTAACAATCAACTAGTTATTTTATTAAAATTGGAGAGACAGGAAGGATTCACCGTGTCTCTATAAGTAGGTATTTATTATACTTGGAAATCATGTCAAAGTCTGGAGAAAATGGTATTTTATAAGGGGCTTCTAAAGAAAATTACAGTATGATCAGTTTTGTTAAGTTTCTCCAAAATCATAGAAGATAGCAAAATGGATGTTTATGAATATATCAAACTAAAAATAAACTTGAGAGAGATTTAGGACTTTGAAAATATAATTAGTGAGAACTGAAACCAAAATAAGGTCGTGTTTCTGTGTTAATACATGACATGGACTAAAGAAAATTGAGCTAGTTTCTTGCTCCAAGGAATACGTGCACTTAGAACCTAAGCTATAAGTCAACAGAAGAGCATATTCATCAAGACTTAGCTTGCCTACAGACACTCACCTCAGGAGCCTGGTATTGCTGTCCACACCAAAGCATTTACCTCCTCTGTGGGACCTTCAAAATTACACATCCTTTCCCCACCACAGCTTAAATACCTGGCCTCATTTCCTGTTCTGAGAAATCATTAACTCTCGGTGAGGTCCTCCCAGGCTGCAGTAAGTCTAAGAAACTTAGCTTTGCCTCACTGACAGATTTCTCCAGTGGACTTTGAGAGCATTGATGCCAAGCTGAAGACAATGCTCATGATATCTAGGGGCTCCCCAGGGGTTCAGCAGCTAAAGAGTCCGCCTGCAATGCAGGAGCCACAGAGACACAGGCTCGACCCCTGGGGCAGAAAGATCCCCTGGAGGAGGAAGCGGCAACCCGCTCCAGCGTTCCTGCCTGGAGAACCCCAGGGGCAGAGGAGCCTGGCAGGCCATGGTCCATGGGGTCTCAGAGTCGGACACGACTGGGCGTGAGCACGTTGCTCACACTCTCAGCATGTCATGGTGTCTAGAGAGACAAGACATGGATATCTTAGGTCCTCTTGATGTTAAAGGGTAAAGTGGGCTTCCCACTGGTGGACAGGCAAGTCAGAATATGTGCAGGGGAAACGAAGCAGTCAGGCTTTGATCCAGGAGTCATGTCCCATTCAAGGCGATCCGGGGGGTCACTGCTAGCTCACGAAAGCCCGAGACGGGTGTCCAATGCATCAGTAGGAAACACAAACCAATGGAGCTCTCCCCACTCCTCTGGAACTTACACTGGAAAAAATCCAGCTTACTATACTACACAGTATCGACCAGAACTATGCGAGAGGAGGGCCTGGGGGAGGAAAATACCACCAGGGCTGCAGTGTGTATTGGCCTGGACCATCACGGCACGATTCTTGCACCTCCATCTTCTACACATAGAACTACCTCCTCGGTTTCCACGTCCACTCTCTATGAACCACACTGGACAAAGTCAGCATACTCCATTTGCCCACCCTCATGTTAGACGGAGCCAACTGCATGAATTTCTGCATTTCATAATGCTAATTCATTCCAAAGCATTTACTAAATGACACCCATGTTCCAGGCATTATTGCCATCCTTAAAGTGATGGTTCCTCTCATTCCTATCAAAAAGGTGGATTTCTCCAGTTACTCATATCAGTTGTTTATTTTGTTTCTCTTTGGGAAGCTTCTACATCAAAAATCTTGTCCTCATTAAATTGTAAATCCAAAGTGGTTTGCTGTTCTTTTTGCTCATATAAAGTTTATCATGTTTCTGTCAATTTGGGATGAAAGGACCAAATGTTTGGCTTTCTAGAGAGAGATGAGAACTCTTCCTTGGTGGGGATTAGCAATTCCACCTCCTCCCAGCCTTTGATCACAATGCTAATTCATCATAAACCCACACGTCATAATGATCCATCTGTTTCGATTTCCTCGTCAGTAGTTGTTAAAACTAGGCGAGGATTTGTTGGTTGGTTACTCCTATTCACAGGCATAGTCACAGGAGCCCTGAAGCGATCAGCCCGTATCGTGTGGCTTTTCATGCAGGGCGCACAGAATATGCAGCCTGTTTACTTTATCTAGGCTCAGGCTTGCAAGGCAGCTGTTAGGCATTTAGTTAATAAAACCCTCTTCCTCCAGGGATCTGTGCTTTGTCTAGTCACAGGGAGACACACGCAGCCTACAGTTTAACACTGCAAGTGATGCATCTTCTGGTTTGGTATTGTTTATTTTAATGAAGCCAGCTCCAGATTTTAGTGGACAGCCTCCCTAAAACTAGCTAATTCAAGCAAGACCAAGTTTGGCCACTGTGTTTCTTACTTTAATTTTCTAAAAGAGGGTAGCTGAACACTTTATACTGTATTTTTTAGATGAATCTTGTTGACTTCAAGTGTTAGGAAGTAAATGATCTTTGAATGTACTTAAGCCCGTCTTCTGCTCATTGCTTCTATTTGATGTTTCCTGGGGGGCAGGGAGCGGGGAGAAGGGCCTTATCTGTCTTTTTCAAATATTGAAGAAATGAAAATATATGAGATTAAACCTTTTCTCATTTGATTGTGTCCCGGCCAAAAGATCATATCAATGAAAACTCATTCAAAGACCTCATTAAAATTCAGTCCCTAGATGAGCAAACTTAATTGGCATGAAGTCAAGATACATAATTATTTAAATTAGGAATATTTCTAGAAACCAAAGATGATGATGAGAGGTATCTATTTACATTACATCATTCCATTGTATTGGAAGTTACAATAAAAACTGTGTATTTTTGCTAAAAAGAAAAGGAGATATAGAATTATAACTCTAAAGCATCTTTAAAACAAAAGAGGTTTATTTAAAATATAGTAGATGCCCTTTGGTTCACTTGTATTCAAAGGAAGATAAAGTCCTTTTATGAAGAGTTTCTAGCAAATCTAAAAATGTTGTGATAAATTATCCTGAGACTTAGCATGAATAGCTTTGAACATTAAAAATGAATGGCAAAAAAATGTCAATAAAAAGTATTTTCAAATTAGTATGTGTGCAGATATCACAAACGCCGTGAGAAGTTTGAGGCCCAGTTCATGGGAATCAACACAACCATACTCAACAGAAAACCAGAGTGAAAATTACCTGAAGAATTGATAAAAACACAGATGATTGTATGCTTCTCAACACCCTATGTATATCTCTATCATTCCATTTATATAGCATATTTTTCTTAGCACCCAGGGACCTGAGGTTGTTGCCTTGACAGTACTCTAGTTATCTGAGTAAAAGATAAATACTTTCAGTATCTCAGAGAAAGGGTGTATAGGTCATTAAAATTCCACCCACTCTAGAAGCGTTGACACTCTGCTTTTCGTTTCCCAAAAGGCACCTCGGGTTGAGGTTCCATTTCTTTTTGTAAGATTGGTGTCAACGCGATTGCAGGTCTTTGCTAGGGGAAAACAATGCAAAGATATTCTAAGCGTAAGCATGGAACAGCTTTCTGTAACTTGAGCCACTTGTCATGCTTCTCTTCAGCGTCAGCCTACTGCCCTCATTTTCATTCTCTCCACGTTCTTGTTTTAAATGTTCTGTTTTCTATTAACAGGTAAAATGAATAAGTCGGAGTTTTTCCCTACACACTGTCTGTATCGGTGGTTTACATGAGTGGTCACAGTAAAGGATCTGGTTCATTCAAGAGAACTGAAGTCAATGCCCCTCCAAGAAATGAGTGGCCTTCCACAGTGGCTCAGGGGTAAGGAATCCGCCTGCAACGCAGGAGACGCGGGAGAAGTCACCTCCATGCCTGGGTTGGGAGGCTCCCCTGGAGGAAGAAAGGGCAGCCCACTCCAGTATTCTTGTCTGGAGAATCCTGTGGACAGGGGAGCCTGGCGGGCTACAGGCCATGGGGTCGCAAAGAGCCGGACATGACTGAGTGACTGAACACACACACACGCACAATAAAAGGAGAAGATGGGAAGACAGACAGCAAACATGCCGCACGCCTGTACACGGAGAACCAGGGGGCCGCCGAGGAGAGCTCTGAGAAGGCAGAGCAACTCGGGCTGGGTCCAAGCCGCACAAAGCAAGACGCTGTTCACACTTCCTGACTTTCACGGGACTTGGTAAACAGGGCTATTTGGAAAAATGTTGTCCCTCCTGTATGAGTTTTAATATACACATAAGGGATAATTTTAAGATGAGATTTTCTGGCTGAACTACCATGGCTATGCTTTTATTATACCAGCTGGTGGCAACTTAAAAGCTAAACTGGTTCCGTAAGATTCTAACCTAAAACCAAAAGAGATAGCCAAGTGCATCCTGGGCTTCTTTTCAAACTTCTTACTTTACTATCAGAAATGGTTCTTTCTCAATGTCCATGAATCTTGGTTATTCTAGGCCACACCAAAGCTTAATATACATCAAAATGTTAAAACTCTGTAGTCAGGTAATGTTTCACTACTTGAAGGAAAAAAAAAAATTAAATCTGTAATAAAAGAATTTAAAAAGTAGACTATTTGGATAGTAATAAAGGCTTTACTGATTGGAGGTCATCAACTTAAGTAACAGATATTGTGTACACATTTTGGTAGTATTTGAATTCAACCTCACTTTATTTTTTGTCAGCTCTTCAAACTCACCTTCCACATCATTTATTTAATGTTCTTTTGGGTTTTGATTCTGTCCTTGGCTGCTCCTGATCATAGTTTTAATTGCATGTTTATATTTAAAATACTATATTTAATCAAATAATACCTATTTCACACTTTACAGATTAGAATTAGCAAAAGAATAACAAAAGAATACATATATGCCTAAACCCAAAAGTAACTTTTAAACACCAATAATATGCTTGTATACACTCAGTCATATATATTTAGGCATACATTTTTCCAATATAGCATGTATAGTGCTTTCTAAGATTATTTTTAACTTGAACACTCAACTGTTAGTCTTTTCAAGTAAAAATTCTCTGCAAAAGCAACTTCAATTAATTCACAATAATTATTAAAAGTTCTACCAAAATTTATCTACTTAGTCTTTCATTGTGTGATATTTGGGTATTGGAAGAAATTATTACTAATTTTGCAATTATATTGGCACTTTTATTTAAGAATGTAGCGATCAGAATCAGTGACTTTTTCAGTAGAGTTTGTGATTCTCAAATTTTTTTCCTTGATATTTCAGGAAATTGTAGGTGGTTTGTCTGAATGATAGAAATATTTTTATTTCTCAAATTGGAGAATACATGTGAAACACTCATAATTGTCATTTTGACAGTTCTGTCAATAACTTTAGTCATCAGCATATCTGATACAATAGATAAAAAACTATTAATTTCTTTTGACATTTTCCCTCTCTTCCTCTTTATTCCAATATCATTTTATAATTCTACAATATTTTTCTTTTTATTGGCTGAAGAGTGTAATGGTTAAGTCATTTTATCTTCCTTTAATTTTTAATCATTTAAGCTAAATTGCCAGCTTGCAATGACTCTTGACCAGAAGATCTTTGATATTAATCAATGTCATTGTCATCAGGCCCAGCCTTTGCTATTTATTAGCTCCAAGGTTATTTCAAATGCTTACCCTAGATCCCAATATCTAAGAGGAAATATTCACATCCTTCCTACTTCTATCAAATAAAGACAGCCTTAATTTAAAAATCTCTTCACTGCTATCAGATGGTTTCATAATGTGTTAAATGGTATCAGGAACATGGTCTTTTATAATAACATGTGCTCGAATAGCTGTCCCTCATATCTTGTCTCTGTTTCATTGTAAAATTGCCAAAGGATTTAGTGAATGTTGAGGAGTAATGTCAGGAGTCAGTCCTCATTCATTCATCATTCAGCAAGCGTGGGTGACTGTCAACCAGTATCAGGAACCAGGCTTGGCACTAGGAATCCAAAGTTGCAATGTCCATGCTGCCTGGCACTCTGGAGGTGGGTACCCTAGCTGCAGACACAGCGACTTCCATTATAATGCGTTCTGAAAGGTGCAGCCCGAAGTGGCCATTCGGAAGCTCCCCCTCCATTTCCTAGCTGCGTAATGTGGGGCAGATTAGTTTGCCTAAGCCTGTGGTCAAATACAGAAAGTGATAATGGTGCCTGGACATAACCTACGGGGCTGTCAAGAGGGTCAAACAACAGAGACGTAAAGGGCTTAGCATGAACTCGGGCATACAGTAAACACTCGACAGAAAGAAATGATTATCATACTAACATGGCCACCACTGATGACAGAGTGAGATTTATAGCTTTCGGAATACTGGGTTTGGAGGGCTTTACATTGCCTCTTGATGTGGGGACGGCTGTTACTCTAGGGATAAAGAGTCCGTCTCGAAGGAGACAAGGGGAGAGGGGCTTCAGACAGAGGGAGAAGCTAGACCTGAAGCACGGAGGGTGAGACTGCACGGCAGGAAGCCGTCCTGGGGAGGGGCCGGGGTGGAGTGGGAGGCTGGGATTAGCAGATGCGAGCTGGTATAGAATGGGTGAACAACAGGGCCTCCTGCAGAGCACGGAGCTGTAGTCAGTATCCTGTGACAAGCCAGGAGGAGAGGAATACGGATAATAATGCATATATACGTATGCATACCTGAAGCATGGTGCTGTACAATAATTAACACAACATCATAAGCCAACTACACTTCAATAAAATAAAATTGAAAAAATAGGAAGCCAGTCACTGCTAAACACAATGGGGACGGCTTACATAACGCCCTGTGAGCCTGCACCTGGGGTTGGCAAATTCTGCTGTAAAGGATGACTGATAGGGATTTCACTCTGGGAGTCCAGCGAGGCTCTGTCACGACCCCCCAGCTCCGTCCTGGTGGCAGGAAGGCCCCTGCAGACAGGACGCAGACCACCAAGCACAGCTGTGCGCCAAGAAAATGGTACTTGCGGAAACTCAAAGTGGAGTTTTAAAAGTGTTTATGCTATAACATGTTATGTTCTTACTATTATGTTGATATTCGCACATATTTAAAATCATCTAAGTTCCGTTTTCTGCTGATGGACTGTGCAAAAATAGCCCGTGGGCCCCTCCGCCGGCAGGCAACAGTCGTCAGTCTGTGCACAGTAAGGCCCCTACAAATCAGGGCTCTTCTCAGAGCGCACTGGTGAGTCCTGCGGCTGCTGCCGCCGCCAAGTCGCTCAGTCGTGTCCGACTCTGTGCGACCCCACGGACGGCAGCCCACCAGGCTGCCCCGTCCCTGGGATTCTCCAGGCAAGAGCACTGGACTGGGTTGCCATTTCCTTCTCCAATGCATGAAAGTGAAAGTGAAGTCGCTCAGTCGCGTCCGACTCTTAGCGACACCGTGGACTGCAGCCCACCAGGCTTCCCCGTCCCTGGGACTCTCCAGGTAAGAGCACTGGAGTGGGTTGCCATTTCCTTCTCCATTGGTGACTCCAGTTGGTTCTTAAGTCCAACAAAGTTAGTCTAAGCACCCAACTAACACAATTGGCTATAGAGCAATAATGGATTTTTAATACTGTTCCTACAAATAAAAAGTGAAATCAAAGTCGCTCAGTCGTGTCCGACTCTTTGCGACCCCATGGACTATACAGTCCATGGAATTCTCCAGGCCGGAATACTGGAGTGGGGAGCCTCTCCCTTCTCCAGGGGATCTTCCCAACCCAGGGATCAAACTCAGGTCTCCCGCATTGCAGGTGGATTCTTTACCAGCTCAGCCATAAGACATAACAACAAATACAAAAAATAAAGAAAACATTCTTAATCTTACAGTACAAAAAGTGCATTAGCAGAGGACACCCGCTGGCATCCAGGGGCAGGCATCGGCATCGAGCGAGCAGGCACGGAGCCTCACTCCCTGGAGGAGGGACAGGCGCGGGAGGCAGTAGCGCCGACGGACCCTCAGCAGCCAGAGACAGAGGGCCCACTGCGGGGTCACTCGCGCTTGACGTCGGCGGAACACACGTTCGCATCTTCGCAAGTTTGCGGCTTGAAGGTTTGTTTGCAGGGGACTTACTGTATGGTCAACTGCTGTGCATCAGTTAAAATGTTGCATTGATTTAGAAGCATGCTTAATGGTATACCAAAATGTACCTGTTGAATAATCCTAAGAATAAAAAAAAGACAGAAAAATCACCAAGAACTTGAGAGTAGTTGATTCTCAGTGTTACAGGTTTTATTATGTGATAGTGACTACACTTTTTACAGTTTTTCTTAGACTGAGCATAAGTTAATTTTAAAATTATGAACTATAGCTGTTATATTTGTCTATGTACTCAAACTCCCCTGGTGGCTCAGTGGTAAAAATCCACCTGCCAGTACAGGAGAGACAGGAGATGTGCTTTCCACCCCTGGGTCGCGAAGGTCCCTGGGAAAAGGAAATGGCAACCCCCTCCAGTGTTCCTGCCTGGAGAATCCCAGGGACAGAGGAGCCTGGTGGGCTACAGTCCCTGGGGTCACAAAGAGTTGGCCATGCCTTAGCAACTGAGCGTGCACACACACATACGTTCTCAAAGCTAATTGATGAGTGGTCCAAAGTGTTTTCAGGATATGCTCATGTCAAAATAAAATCTTTACCCCAGCCATTTTTATTTATTTTACAAATCCTTCTACAATTTAAGCTGCATAGAGTAAAAAATAACTAATCAAACGTGAGTTTGAGAACCTGTATATATAATCTGTGTTAATATTTAGAACTTCTTTTCCTTTTGAGTGTCACTTTTGTGCTCACATGCACAATTATTCTAGGCAAGGATTATCAGGTAGTAACAATCAGTCTAAGACATTATTTCCATTTGTTCATGGATGTAGGAATAAATGGTGATCAATGGGATACCAAAGGAAATACAAGGCGGGACAACAGGTTTTTACAGAAGCATAAAATTTAGGAGGAAAAATTTTAGTTATCACATCTTAAAGTAACAAAAATAGGCAAACAAACTAACCAGAAATAGAATAATTCAAAATGAAATATGATGCTCCTAAGAAACGTAACCAATTTCAAGCTCACTCCTTTACAGACATTTATTAAATCTCAACGATGGGCTAGGCATTAATATAGGCATTAATTGAGGCATCATCCTATTTAGTGGGGAAACCTTTCCAGCAATGACTTAAGTATCTGCACCATGTGTAGTCAGCATGAACATCGCATTGGGGCAATAACACTGGTGAGAACAGTAACTTCAAAAGCTCAAAGGTTTGCAAAAGAAAAAAATAAATATATATATAAAGCTCACTGCTTGTAAATGAGCTTTAGAAAGCCACAAGAATCTACACATTGTTAAAAATACTAGTAGCATTCAGCGGTGCAGCTCGACTCACAATCAGCATAAAAGCCAGTCTGTTCCTCTATGGCAACAGCAAAGAGCTGAAAATAAAATAAGCAAGATGGCATGACAAGAGCAACTTCAGTGTAAATAACTTACCAACAAAGCCATAATGAAAACTCTGCACTACCTTGTTCAGGGAAAAGAGTATTAAAAGACATCAAACAAGGCCTAAATAAGGAAGGGCACTCTATGTCATAAACTGTGAATTCCCTTACAATGAAACTATAAATTTACTTCAAATTTAATCTAAATCTCAGAAAGTACTGTGTGGAATTTGAGATGATGATAAAATTGTGTGGAAGAGAAAAGGGCAAAGAATACTCAAGACAATTTTGCAGATGAACAAAATGAATAGACTTGCCCTGTCTGATAACAAGTGTTATTATAACGGTTCGGTAATTTAGAGTATATAGAATTGACACTAGTAGGAAGTAGATTAACAGTGGTGGAACGGGGACTTCCCTGGTGGTCTAGTGGTTAAGAATCGCCTGCCTGTGCAGGGCTCAGGGGTTCGATCCCATGTCCTGCAGGGCACCTGAGCCCACGAGCCACAAGTACTGAGCCCACGCCCTCTGACAACAAGGAAGTCACAGCAATGGGAAGCCTGGACTGCACCTGGAGAATACCCCTGCTCGCTGAAACTAGAGACAAGCCTGCACGGAGATGAAGACCCAGCCAGCCAAAAAGACATTAAAAACAAATAGCTGTAGAACAGCATAGGGGGCCCAGAAATAAAGTTACACTCATTAGTGCTTAAAAAAAGAAACCAATTTGAAAATTCACCTGGGAAAATACTCTCAGCTACATAACACAATGAGTTGAGTGCACGCTGAGTCACTCCAACCGTGTCCAACTCTTTGCGACCTCATGGACTTAGCCTCCAGGCTCCTCTGTCCATGGGGTTCTCCAGGCAAGAAGACTGGAGTGGGTAGTCATTCCCTTCTCCAGGGGATCTTCCCAACCCAGGGATCGAACCCTCGTCTCTTACATCTCCTGCATTGGCAGGCGTATTCTTTACCGTGATAATACACATATAAAATCTCTACTTTTCTATAGATATTTTCCTGGTAAAGACACAAAAGAAATTAACTGGGCTCTGATAAATAGTCCTTAATGTGCATTTTGGCATAAGAGAAAGAATGAACTGTTTTCAAACGTCAGTCTGATTGCACTGTTTATTATTCAGCCCCAAGGTTATGGGTACTCTGATTCCAGGGGCCTTAGACCTTTGCTGCCATGTCACCGAAGCGTGAGCACTCGATGTTCCCAGCTAAACTGTGGAGAAACACGTAAGCAGGGTTCCCTGAAGACACAGTAAGGATCCCTCATCTCTTCTTCACCCAAACGTCCTGGGATCAGCTCAGAAGCCTCAGGTCCAGTGGTTCCTCTTTCCTGAAAAATACTGATTTTCTAACAAACCTCATCCTTACCCACAGAGCTGTCAGTGATTAATTATGTAGCTACTGTTGAGAAATGCTGTTATTCTCTTGAAAATTATAAGAGAATCTGCAGAACCAGATTTGGACCAGAGTATGGCACTAGTGATAAAGAACCTGCCTGCCAGTGCAGGAGAAATAAGAGACACGAGTTTGATCCTTGGGTCAGCAAGACCCCCCTGGAGGAGGGCATGGCAACCCACTCCAGTGTTCTTGCCTGGAGCATCCCATGGACAGAGGAGCCTGCTGGGCTACAGTCCATGGGGTCACAGGGCGTCAGACACGACTGAAGCAACATAGCACATTGCCTGCTCTAGAGGCACTGGACTCCCAGTGTGGTGATAAAACGGCCCTAAGAATCTGCCCGCCATGGACTAGAGACTGTCGCCGTGAGCAAAGTAACTCAGACAGGGGAGAGAAATGTCGTTTATCACATATGGGTGGACTCTAAAAAGAAATGATACAAACGAGCTGATCTAGAAAACAGAATCAAACTTAGGGTAGGAAGGGCGGGGGAAGGGATGTTTAGGGACTTCAGGATCCGTATGTACACACGGCTCTACTTAAAATGGATAACCAACAAGGACCTGCTGCATATCACAGAGAACTCTGCTCAACATTCCGTAACAACCTAAATGAGAAAAGAATTTGAAAAAGAATAGATACAAGCATGTGTATAACTGCATCACTCTGCTATACACTTGAAATGAATACAACATTGTTAATTAACTATATTCTGATAAAAAATAAAAAGTTGAAGAGGAAAAAGAGTCTGCTTGGCTTTCTAGAATGAATATTCTGTCTTGCTAGTACCATGGGCTATATGAATATAGGCATTTGTCAATATTTTTTGAACTGTACATTTAAGACCCACTTAATTTCTTATGTAATTTTATCTCCAGAGCAAAAGGTTTTCAAGGAAAAAAGTAGTGTCTGTGTGGGAGGGGTGTCCTTGGCCAAAGAATCTGGGGAACTGCTTCTTTCCATCACCAATCTTTGCTCTTGGAGATTGCATAATACACATGAATATTAAAGTCTTATAAACGTTACAGAAAGACTTGACGTTAGCCTTGTTAATACATAGTGTGATGCTGGCATAAGGAGAGGCGGTAGACAGAATTTAAATCAGAAATTAATCCTTGTATTTATAGCCAATTGGTTTTAGACGGTGATGCCAGGGCAGTTCAGTGTGACCAGGATAATCTTTCAAAAATGTGTACTAGGAAAATTGGAAATCCAGTTGCAAAGGATACATTTCAACCTTTGTATTACACCACACACACACACACACACACACACACACACAACCCTATCTCCCAAATTTACTAGTGGGCTAAAGGTAAAATGTAAACTATAAAACATACAGGAGAAGATGTAGGGAAAATCTTTAGGACTTGTGACTAGGTAAATATTTCTTCAATATGACATGAGAAACATGATATATTAAAGATTATAATCTTTACTTCATCAAAGTATAAAACATTTGTGCTTTAAATAACCACATTAAGACAATGAAAAGCCAAGCCAGAGGAGGGGAGAAAACATACACAAATCATGATGGGTAAGGACATGTATCCAGAATATGTAAAAAACTTTACAACTCAGATATTAAAAGGCAATTTAATTTTAAATATGGGATACAGATCTGAATATCAAGAGAAGAGATGCAAACTGCTCATAACCATAGGACGGATGCCTAACATCATTTGTAATTAGGGGAATGCAAAATTAAAATTCCAAAGAGATGATTTTTTCCCCCAACACAAGAGCTATAATCAAAAAGACAGACAGCAACAAGTGCTGGATAGGTGCAGAGACACTAGACCTTCACGAATGGCTGGTGTGCATGTAAATGACACAGTCACTTTAGAAAACCATTTGGCAGCTTAAAAAGTTAAACTTATCAGATGACCAAGCAATCGCATTTCTAGGTATCTAGATTAGAAAAATGCAAAGCATATGTTCACACAAAGACATGTATCCAAGTGCACATTCTAGGGTTATCTATGATAACTCAACTTTGAAACAATCCAACATTTCCATCAACTGGTGAGTAGATAAACAAAATATTTTTTTTCTCCTCATTCAGTGGAATGTGATCCAGCAATAAATAGAAACATGCTCCAAATTGGATGAAATTCCAAAGCACTGTGCTGCTGAAAGATGAGGGGTGGAAGGAGAAACACACGCATGATGTGACTGCATTTATATGAAAATCTATAGAGACAGAGAACATAGCAGTTGTTACCTTGGGATGGGGTCGCGAGCAGGAGTTGACTGCAACAGACAAGAGGGATATTTTGGAGATGATGGAAATCTTCAAACTGTAATATGCTGAGATTTTCACAGTTCTGTAAAGGTACTAAAACATCATGGGATTGTATCCTTAAATGGGTGAATGTTATGGTCCCATCACTTCATGGGAAATAGATGGAGAAACAGAGGAAACAGTGTCAGACTTAATTATTTTGGGCTCCAAAATCACTGCAGATGGTGATTGCAGCCATGAAATTAAAAGACGCTTACTCCTTGGAAGGAAAGTTAT
>JADEYB020000011.1:1551173-1574552 GCA_015832495.2 Alces alces
TGTTGACTTATTGGAAAAGACCCTGATGCTGGGAGGGATTGGGGGCAGGAAGAACAGAGGATGAGATGGTTGGATGGCATCACCGACTTGATGGACATGGGTTTGGGTGGACTCCAGGAGTTGGTGATGGACAGGGAGGCCTGGCGTGCTGCGATTCATGGGGTCAAAAAGAGTCGGACATGACTGAGCGACTGAACTGAAATGAATGGAATGGTATGTAAATGATGCCTCCATAAACATGGAAAAATTTTGAGTGTGAGTTCATCAAAATAAAAGAGGGAAAAGTCCTTTGGGGTATAGGAAACAATACTCTGAGTGACCAGACCAGACCAGATTTAGCTGACATCTTAGTGTCCTAAGTCTAGGGCTATGGCAACAGCATGAAGGGAAGTTGGCGGAAGCACATTCTCCCATGGGGGTGCAGCTCTCTGCTTGTGGCTTATTCAGGGGGAGACTTTTGATGCTGAGGCTGCAGGCAGCACCTCCTTTAGGCTATCTGCCATAGGTATTACCTAGCTTTTGATTAAATGTTGAATAGCAGAGAGTTGCCGCTATAATCCTTGACAAGTATCTGGAGTGCAGTTATTCCGTGAGGCTGGGTAGGTGGGGGAGCCATCAGCTTAAAGAGTCAATTGAGCTGGCGGCAGGATTACTCTTTTCTTGAGAAAGTTAAGTGGCTTGGGGGAAAAAAATACATGCTGAAACTGCAAACCACCCCAAACCTTATTTCTTGCCTTCCTGGTTTCTCAGAAAACACAGGTGAACATCTCAGGATGAGCCCCGTCCAGTCATACCTGCACTATAAAACGCCAGAGAATCACAGCATGTAAAACCATGTTTACAGGCAGGCCAGTTCCTTCTCGTGGCCATGGTTAGGCGTTTGCTCGGCAGTGATTATGGCGCCCATAGCTACTTACGCATGGCTACCTGGACCTACGGCGTGGTGTTTACTGAAACGAGCTGCAGGGACAGTCTGTCAGGACTGGAGCGGATGCTTGGCTTTCTCCAGAGCAGGCTGGGAGGACACTCCCTCAGGTGACCAGGTTCTGAGCCCAAGGGAAATAAAGAGAAATTTCCTGAACTTCGCAGCTCTGGACTCATCCCTGTGCACCACTTACCCCAGGAGCTATTAAGACTCTTTTGACTTTATATTATTGACATGTGCCTTGACTTGGGGACTTAAAATAAAGACCACAAATATTTTGTTACTTTCCTCCTTTCCCTCCACACCATGGTCTTCTCCATATCGTTGACCTAAAGGATTAAAAAATTTCATCACAGCTTTCTTTCTTTCTTTCTTTCTTTTTTTTTTTTTTTTGCTTCTCTGCCCCCAGAAGGTACTTCTCTGACTTGGTCCAGATTTTTTTATTCAACACCCATGCTTTAATTCATTGTGTAACTCAGGTAGCCGTGAGCTGGTTTGTAAATATATAAGGGGGTTAATGGTAGTGAGCCAGCCTGGGACCTGGGACCCTTTGCTGCACGGCTTGCAGCTGGACAAACATCTCCTCCAGAAACAAAGTATATTTACTATAAAGGACTATAAATAAGTGCCTGCTTGCACAGTCCTGGCAAAGAATGGACAGCAAGATACAAAGAGGCCAGAAAACTGCCCCTTCTGAATAGCGGGAGCCAAACAAGAGCTGGGAGCAAAATCAGGCGTCAGGAGCGAGAGCAGGGCATTGTGCACGCCCGCGTGCGCCCCCCACCACCGCAGGGGTGGGCAGGGCAGACCCCCAGCAGCCCCTCCAAGCCTTTCCTGGACCCGCCTCTGTGCACGCGTGCTAAATCGCTTCAGTCGTGTCCGACTCTTTGAGACTCCATGGACTGCAGCCCCACCAGGCTCCTCTGTCCATGGGATTCTCCAGGCAAGAACACTGGAATGGGTTGCCATGTCCACCTCCGGGGGATCTTCCTGACCCAGGGATCAAACCTGCGTCTCTAACGTCTCCTGAATCTGCCGGTGAGTTCTTTAGCTCTAGCACCACCTACACCCCTACCCTCAGCCCCTGTGAGGAACCCGGCCCTCCTTCAGGGCGTGAGTGAGCCAGGGAACCTGTTACTTGTTCCTGCTCCCTCCTATGTGGCAGGGGCACCAATAAAGCCTTACCTGGATTTCTTGTCTGGCCTCTGATCAATTTCTAATTGATCAAAATCAATTTCTTGATTAAGGAGACCAAGAATCATAGTTGGTAATAACAGTAACTAAACAAGATATTAATATACAGAATTTTGCCCATTTACTGAAAGGCCAGTGGATCATAATGCCCTTAGTATGTCAGGACTAAAACCACTAGATCTGTTTTCTATCTGCTGGGGATAGCCAGGTACTTAGCATTGACAGGGAAAACAAAAACATAATATTTTACTTTTTATTTGCAAGAAGGTGGAGAACTTTTATTTATTACTGTTTATTTAGCAAATATAGATAAACAGTTGCAATAAATGGGTCTCATTCCACCAGTGAATCTTTGAATGAATAAAATCTTATTGAGAAAGTCAAGATATTTCCAAGTCAATTCAAAGATGCCTAAAACAATAAAATATATACAACTTTCACATCTCCTGGCTTCCTAAATATAGGACTGATGTTCACTTAGCCTCTGTTTTAAGTTCAAAAATGAGATAATTTTAATTCTACCTAGATTGTAGGACTGCAAAGAATTTTTAATGAGATAATGTACATAAGGTACTCAGCAAAGTTGGCTCTAAATTAGTAACTATCACCTAAAAATAACACATTTTAAATCAACTATACTTCAATTAAAACATAAAAACAAAGCAAACCAAAATAAATAAATAAATAAAAAGCTTATAAAAAACTCTTACTCCCACCAGTGATGTATTATTAGAGTGTTCATGTTCATTATTATGGCTGATTTTTATGTTTGTAAGGAATAGCTAAGGACTTAATAATTTTTTAACAATGCAAGTTTATCCATGTATACTAATTGCATTTGGGATTCTACTTGTCCTAAGATATATCCAAGGCAAGTTTAAGTGTTTACAGGAATAAACCTCATCTCCATCACTAAAGACATTTTAATTATTTGCATAGTAAAGTACTTTGGCCACCTCATGCGAAGAGTTGACTCATTGGAAAAGACCCTGATGCTAGGACAGTTTGAGGGCAGGAGAAGAAGGGGGCGACAGAGGATGTGATGGCCGGATGGCATCACCAACTCAATGGACATGAGTTTGAGTAAACTCTGGGAGTTGGTGATGGACAGGGAGGCCTGACGTGCTGCGATTCATGAGGTCGCAAAGATTCGGACACGACTGAGCAACTGAACTGAACTGAACTGAATTCATTGGTAATACAACTGAATTTGACAGGAAAAGTACTAGAAGTGAAAATTTAGAGAGGATGTTGTTTTTCAGTATTAAAAACAGACAAAAAGTGAACTGATATTCAAGATACCCCATAATTTTTTCTTGCCTCTGAGAGGCAAATATTACTAGTTTTGTTGGCTCTTATTTTGAAAATCATCTGAAAATCACTATTGTTCTGTTATAGTTCTCTGTTTGGATAGGAATATATTTAGAGTTGGGCTTCCCAGGTGGTGTTAGTGGTAAAGAACTCATCTGCCAATGCACGAGACACAAGAGACATGGGTTCGATCCCTGAGTCAGAAAGATCCCCTGGAGGAGGAAATGGCAACTCTCCAATATTCCTGCCTGGAGAATCCCATGGACAGAGGAGCCTGGTGGGCTACAGTCCATGGGGTCACGAGAGTCGGACACAACTTAGCGACTAAACCACCACCGCCAAAGTTACAAAACCTAGACTATCAGGGGCTGCGTCTGGTTGAAATACTCTATGCTTTGTATAGCTCCTCCAAATAAGGAGTTGGTTAGAGATGATCTGATGATGATGTCAGGCAGGAAGCAACATGAGCAACAAGGGGAGGCCTGGCGTAAAGGGATGCAGGCTGATCTCTAAACTCCATCCCAGAGACACCAGGAGGGCTCACTGATACAACCACAGAGGCCCTGGGCACACAGTGGACACAAAATAACCTCAGGGGCTTCTCCATGGAAACTCAGGCATTTAGGAGACCCTGAGGGCTCATGAATAATCTACCCCTAACTACGGCAGGCTGAATTGTGGGAATACATAAACAACACAGCCTGCTGTCATATAATTTACAATTGTCAATCGGCCTTGAACATGTGCCTATTTGCATTCCTTTCCATTGATTTGTGGTGGGTGTAAGCGCTACTTTGCACACATCATAACCAAAAGGAAGAGACTGGAAGTATAAAAGGGGGACGCCAAGATGGATCAACAGGAAGGATGAGGAGGACTCCTCTGGGCTCCGGCTGCTCCTGTGTCTCGGGAGTGTCTATCTAATAAAAGGTCTGCCTGCGTGAGCCCTTTCGTCCATCACTCCAAATTTTCTTGTGACAAGACAAGAACCAAGAAAGAGAAATAGAAAAACCTGACAATGAGTTCCAAAAAATCTATGTTGCCACTTTGTAAATGACTAGCATCCATCATCAATTATTTATACTAAGATTTATAACACATTCTTAAATATTCTGCATCAAGTAAAGAACTGGAAAAAGCTTTTTTTTACAAGATACCCCCTTCTTGTAATCACATATTCAGGGAATAGACATAGATTTTACTTCTAAGACCTTAACTATTTACTGACTCCATCATAATGACATTAAAATATTTTGATCACAAGTTGGCTCCAGGTTGATTACACAGCATGAGGGGCTCCTAGTGATACAGTCACAGTTCAGATTTGGGGACCAAATGGCCCCAGTTAAGAGATAATTAAGCCCGGAGGAAAGCTGCTTTGGCTGGCAGCTTGACTGTACTAACAGATGAACTTGGTTTGCAAGTAAATTAGTAAACAAATCTGTTAAATATAATTAATTAGGTTTATACACATTGTTTCTCCATTTTTTAAAATTTACCAAATAATTCTCATCTCCACTTAAATACTGAAGCTCGACTGTGCAGATATTACTATGGCGTAAATGATGTGAGGAAGAAGGTGAGTAAACACTGCTTTTACTTCACTGTCCGTGCTGTTTGGTGCAGTCTCGTTCTTAGCTGTATTGTCATTATTAAGGATGGTCCTTAAACCTATACTACAATTAATTTACCTCATTTGTCTAATGAGTCCTCCTTAGAGATGATTTATGTAGTTAAATGTGCACTTATCTAGTAATAAATTGTTCAGAAGGAGAAGGTGTGGGAGGAGTCTCTGCCCTCTGATCATGGAAAGCAGACATGGTCGGTGTTAGTGATTAATAAGTCGATTTTCAGCCCTACACACGCCTTAAAGTAATCTTCATGAGAACACTGCTTTCATAAAACACAGATTCATTTATTTTATACAGTGAACACTTACATAACACTTACTAAGCAACGCATATTGTTTGAAGTATTTTATTAACTCGTTTCCTCCTCAACATAACCCTGGGATTAGGGAATAATCCCACATAATGAAGAAACCAGGGCCTGGGTATGAAGCACTTCCCTGAGTTCCCAAAGCTAGAAAGTGGGTTTGAACTTAGATCATCATTGCAGGGGGTTCAGAAGGTAAAGAATCCACCTGCAATGTGGGAGATCTGGGTTTGATTCCTGGTTTGGGAAGTTTCCCTTGAGGAGGGCATGGCAACCCCCTCCAGTATTCTTGCCTGGAGAATCCCATGGACAGAGGAGCCTGGTGGGCTGCAGTCCATGGGGTAAGAAAGTCAGAAAAGACTGAGTGACCAACACTTTCCTACCACATCAGCTGAAGACTGCATGGGCTGACTCAGCTTCCCTGCATCATCAGCCCCAGGAAAGCAAAACTCGAGCGGGTTGAAGAGACAGCGGACTTGAGTGTCAGCTCCGCTCTGCCACCTCCTCTTGAGCTGGACACACCTCGCCGGTGCTCTTGCTGGTCCTCGACATGGAGAGACCTGACCCCACACCCTGTGATGTTTCGGAAAGTGTCACAACAGCGTCCACAGAAGCTGGCTGACGGAGCTGAATTAGGTGTGAAAGGACCTCGAAGGCCGAGTTTGAGGGGTTGGGTCTAAATGCAGAGTAGGGGCTGATGAGGGATCCCGGAGAGACCAGCGGTATCTGCAAGCCATGCACGAGGACTAGTCTGCGGGAAGGAGCAGGGGAATCGGCGGACCCAGGAAGGCCCGGAGAGGCTGCGGCTCAGCTAACCTGTGTGAGGAGGCCCCAGAGGGAAGGCGAGGCACAGAGGGGGCGCGGGTCGCCCCGGGCTTCAGGCGCGGGAGCCCGGAGCACGCTCGGCCAGGAAGAGAGGGCCAGAGAAGGCGGCATGAGGCCGGGAGAGGAGGTGAACGTGACTCCTGAAAAACACACATCAAGGCTTATTCCAATCACCATTCCGCATGACGAGCCGAAACATCCTGAACTTTGTAAAAGCAGAACTGAGTTGAGATGTATGACGTTTGGGGCTACCAGTGCGGTCCGTGTGGAGAAGCTTTTGACCGAGACTCTAATTCCCTCCCTGTGACCGACCCTGCCTGGGAAGTGATCAGTCTGAAGTGTTATCTCCCCTTGCTTTCCTGGGGAACTGGTATGTTTCTCTTCCTAGCACTCATCATGATCATGATGTGCAGGTTTGATCACTTACACGTGTGCCTGTTGAAGGTCTGCTTCCTCCACTCTACTGAAAGCATGAAGTCAGGTAGTTTATCTCATTTTACAGCAATGTAGGCTCAGTTATCACCATGGTTTTGGACACAAGGTAAATGAATATTAATACATGATCCAGGTTTCTTCTCCTCACTAAAAGCCAAGTTCTTACAAACTAAAAAACTAAGGTAATATCTGAAACATGCAACCCATTTTACTATGTTAAAAAATGAAATCAACATCTATAAACTTTGTGGGCTTTGCTTAAAAATCAAAGATGAGGAATAGTTGAATTGCCAAATTTAAACATTCTCCTTCCAGGTGCCTAAGCCCTATTAGCATTTCAACTGTTTAGGTTCTTGGATGTGAAATATTTATGAATACAAAAGTTTGTAATGAAATATTGTAATAAGCAGAGAGAAAAGCACTACTCTGGATCAGAGAGATTTACATTATAACTAATAGAAGTTAGCCTCACAGCTGGAGTGCTACAAGAAAGAAAAAATACTTCTTCAAATGGGAGAAAAAATGTGTGTTCATAAAAGTTCAAATACTTCAATCAAAGTAGTATGGCATATACTAATTTTTTTTCCACAGATGAAAGACCCAAAATAAAGTAAGCTTTAAAAAATCAAAGTACAATAAAGGTCTGTGATCCAGAACATCTTCAATCACAGCCTCTTATTCTGCCCTGTCATCTAATTTCACCATTCTCCACTCCAGTGCCTTTGACCTTCAGAGAACAATAATGCCAATGACTTTTACAGTTATTTGTCCCATTGTGCCATCGTAATTGAGTTCACCTAAGGACCTGTTTGACATTGTATTAATAATTGTTTATGGAGGGGAATTTTAGCCACACTAATAAGTCTTTATAACATCTAATCAGGAAACTTAAAAGATGTTTTGTGTTATTGATGATGGAGCATCTTCAACTATATTGAATTTCTCATGATTGTTTGAATTTCAAAGATGCATTTATCTTTACATTTATGTTGAGGAATAAAACCACAAAGGACATCATTATTATTATTGTTATTATTACATTCTTTTTGTTGGAATTAAAGGGAAAAATTTCCCCAAAAGTGTTCTCACAGTTTAACGCCAACAGGAAAGCAATTAGTGTTTTCCTTTTGATGGGTGAAATATTCATCAGTAATTTTCATTTTTCATACATATTCTAAGTTCTTATCATCCCAGCATTCTCCTAAAATACATTCAATATAGACTATGTACACAGCTCAAAGTAGTCTCTAACAAAAGCATTTTTAAATCGCCAAAATCTCAAGCAAAAAGTAGAAAAGGATATGATCAAAAGAAATCTCTTTTCTTTGCAACAAGTGTCCAAATGTTTCTGTATGCCAGACTCTTAATCTACAAAAATATTAACACAGTGCCAAAACTCCAAGTAAAAATGGTCGAAGTTTTAAAATTTGCTTCGAGGAATACTCAGCATAACAAAACCCCAATGCACAGAATATTATAGACAGCTTCATTTTCCAGTGTAGTTTTATTTATGTAATGAATGCTTTTTAATGCACTCATTTAAGGTGAAAAACAAAGTGCTGATGAAGGTGCCTGGGGTCTGTGCGGTCTGTTACCATCTGAATGTGTCAGGAAGGAGCCTGAAAGAATGTGCTCAGGGCCCCGGACCATGAGGAGAGCGGAGACCCAGGAAGCAGCAGGGGACGTCCGCAGTCAGCCCCAGCCTGCCCACCCGGAACCGTCCTTTGTGAGACAGCCCTGCACCATCACCGTCCCAGGTGATGGGTGAGTTTCAGCCCCCCTACCTCACAGCACCCCTCGGTCACACCGCAGGCACGTCTATGGTTCGGCCCCTCCCACTGTGTCAGACCCGCCACGTCGGTCACACCTGCTACCCCTTGCCCGTAACACACACTAACTCGTCCACTCCTGACCACGCTTCCTCTTCCTCACTGTGATTCAAGTGCGCTTTGCCTCAAAATCAACGCCCTTCCCAACACCCTGGTGTGAAATGTCCATCCTTCCCCTGGATGCAGTCCAAAGTCCGTTCCTCCAACCGAGATCAAGTTCACTTCTTTTATGACTCCTTATCCAGTGTCAGCCCTTCTCAATTATTTTCATTCTATTTTGAGGCATCACTTTGAAGTGTATACGTGTGAGTGTTCTTTTTAATTATTTCAAACTCATCGGGCCGTCATCTAAGGGAGGTCTCTGAGGTCAGGGCCCGTGTTCTGAGCTTTCTGGCGTCTGTACTTTGGTTCCGAGCGGTGCTGACTGACATACCAAAGGGGCAGGCTTTGCGCTGCCCCGGTTTTCCAGGCTGACAGCTGAACAAGACTTGGAAATCTACTCAGAAACCCGGAAGCAGCACAGTCTCTCTGCGCTGTCATCGCCGGGATGCAGCGGGGGGAACCCTTCTATTTACCAACCGAAACTCCAGTGAATAACAACACTATCAGACAAGTATGCCTGCCTCTGAATTACAGGTGAGGAAAGACAGCTTTAGAGCAAGGAACTTGTTAAAGACCATCTGGCAGGTAAGAATAATGAAGCCTTTAATCCTCAACAAAGGAGCCAGGAATGGAGAAAAGACAGTCTCTTCAGATTGGCGCTGGGAAAACTGGACAGCCTCAGGTAAACCAATGAAGTTGGAACACTCCCTCAGACCATGCACAAAAATAAACTCAAAACAGATTAAAGGCTTAAACATAACATGGCACCATAAAACTTCTAAAAGACAACAAACATCCTCCAGCATAATCATTGCAATGTTTACTTAGGTCAATCTCCCAAGGTAAAAACAAGTAAAAACCAAAGATAAATTAATGGGACTTAATCACATCACAAGTTTTGACACAGCAAGGGAAATCATAAACAAACTGTGATGATTCAGAAAAGCTTCTATTTAGTTGAATACTGCAAAAACATTATCAACTTTATAAGAACTTACTTCAAATAGAGACCCATCACAAGAGATCCATCCAAGCACTTTTAGATAATTAGTATTTTATCAATGGCTGAAAGACAAAGGATATGATATCTAAGGGGCTTGAAACAAACAATTGATGATGATCAATAAGAAAACAAATTGCCTTCAAAAGTGTAATTTCAGCCAGTGGAAAATTGACATATTTCCTTTTAAGGAAAATACTACATTTTACTATTTTAAGAACAAACTATTAAATAAAAGACCTGACTATTGTCTTGGTTGTTTGGTGATTAAAAGATAAGCTTCAGGAAACAAAATATTGGGTCCTCAAGGTCTGATTTTCTTAGCCATGTGAGCTTGCTAATATGGCCTACATGTTACCATCTTGATAATGCCAATTTTGTTGAAAGTTCATTTTTATGAAAACAGCAATATACTCTATGGCAAAAAGGTGATGCCCTTGGACATAAAATAGAATTATGTACAAAGCTAAATCAAGAGTCAGGATAATAAAACTTCCTGCTTGACTAGAAGAAGGGAAGAAAGAATGATTTACATACACAGAGTGGTTAGGCTACATACGTTCTGTAGTCTTTTTTCACTTTTAATGCTATTATTTTTAATTGACTTTATTTATCATGGCCCACTTCATTCTACAATTAACTTGAGGCAACTAAATCTATAAGCTCTGTGATTGGTAAGAAATATGAAATAAAAAATGTATATTATGCTTCTTTCTCTTTTGTAGACTCAGGTACTTTTACTAAGTGGCATAATTAGATACCATCAGGTTATATACAATTACTGTCTTTGATATGGGGAAATTCTACTCGACTAAGTCTTCTCTTTCGTTAAGAAAATGTGTACAACATACACGTATATATGTACGAATATTGATACACTAATAAATTATCATTTTCAGAGAATTCATACCCACTTGGTACTCTAGCAGCCTGTATCTGAAATACAATAATGCTTTCTGTGAGTAGTCAAATGACAATAAGCAAATAATAACTGCTTCAGTTTCCTTTCCTAAAAGCATGTGCCAGGAAAGGGCACGTAAAAATTTTGCTCCACTTTCTAATTTCTAGTGAGTCATCCCCCTGTGCTATAAAATATGATACAAACAGAATGTGGGACTCATCTGCCAGCGAATGCATGGTTTGGGGACTTACTAACTTTGGATCAGAGCACATGGCCGTGAGAACACAGGAAAATCTAAGCACTGCAGAAGCAGCCACATCATTTGCTTCTTGATTTATTACCTCGTTGGCAGGCAATGCTCCAAGCTTCCATGCATATATGGGCAATTGGGGCGTCTGTGATGAAGTGCTGTTGACAGAAGTATGGCCCGTGGTAACATGATTGCTATAATAAGGAACCACGGTAAGTCAGACAGCTGTATCAATGGTTATTCTCTGCTTTGATATTTCAAAATGTCAACGCACCATCACAAACCGTCAGGGGAAAAAAATTTAAGGATGCGGAGAAAGGAAAGAACACTTCTATCTGCAGTTCTTTAATCAAGTCATTATTTGAGATGCTTCTAATCATGGGTATATAATACATGCAGTTCTGCCGCTTCTATAAAACACGAGGATTCCCCCCAAAGCTGAATGTCAAGTTCATCTGTCTTATTTTAAAGTCATCATTTATTTTTCCTTGTGAGACATTACAGTTTAACCCTTTGAAGTTCATATTGGACTCTTCTCAATACGTAATACTCACATATCTGTCACAATATTTCACATAAAAATACATCTCTAATAATAAAGATTGTATCAGAGAAGCCAGAAAAAAGTCTTAACTTTAGGCTGAATTTAGTGTTTTATTTCTCAAGACCTAAAAATCAGGAAATAATTAGTTTAGTCTACCCATTCCACATTTTGGTTCTGTCTATTCTACCTTGAAATAAGTAACTCTTTTTTGTGTGACTCATTCTTTTTCCTTATCTCTTTCTCTGTGCTCCAAATTATCAAATGCTAAACTTTAAAGTGTTAATAACTTGTGCAGTAATAACTACAAGTATGCAAATGATATATATACTATTTATAACATATATGTTGTATTTCATCAATCCTTTAATTCAGAAATTAATCCACATGATAAAAGGTAGACAAATTCTACAAGAGAAATGAAGAGCAGCATGCAATCCAACAAATTATATTGCCGTTGAAATTATAAGGAAAGTACCTTCTTCATATATATACATATATATATATGTAAACACATTCATAGTTCAGTATACTGTGCTGTACCCAAGATAAATGTACATATTTTTCTTAACTAGAGTCAGAGATTTTACCAACCAGATATTCTTTTTCTAGTAAAGAAGGAAAGAAGGATACTACACAAACAGTAGTAATTGAGTTCTGGCGGTTGAATGCAATAGCCAAACTAAGCTTGAAAATGCCCATGCATTTTGTCACATATGGATACAAAGAAAACATAAAATATTGTTACATTCCAAGACAAGAACTATGACTCTGCTGAAAATAAAATCAGGTTTCCTTGCCAGCTCAATAACGATAATTTTCACGTTTGTACCAAAAACCCCATGAACCGTGGTATTGCATTCAACAAACAGAACCAAGTGAGACACCAAGTCTATGATTTAGAAAACACAAAAGTATATTTACTATTTCTTTATGTTTTCAGCTGTTTCATACTTAAGTAAAAGGACTTTTTTTTTTAATGGAAGAAAAATTTATATATAGCACTCTGCTTTTTTTATAGTCTTATGCATTAACTTACCCAACAGCATTGCACTTGCTATTAATGAAAAGAGAGCAGGCTGTACAAATCTTCTTAAGTCTCCTGTGGCAAGAAAACTATTACAGAAATGAATAGGAGGAATCTCTGGAGCTTTTCCCCTGTCTTCTTGTTTTACCAAAGGCTGTCAGGATCACACTGAGAACTGTCAAAGCTGAATAAACCACTGGCAATTGGGTTGATCCCCTTTGGGCAGGCAGGCTTTCATGGGGGTTGATTCGACTTGTCCCAACACCAATATATCAGAAACAACATGAAGACTCCCAGGAACCGGAGCCTGGTTTCTAACTGCAGACAAAGCGGCACTTTGCTGTTGGCGGTTTGCAAGGGAGGGCTTGTCAGAGAGAGTTAATTCAAGCAGCCTGAAATCACATCAACTCCGGACATCTAAGTACTGTTAATCTGTAGGTTTGCGCATTGTATTTTCAAAGCTGCTCAGCTGCAGAGTGGGAGAACAACTGGTTTAAAAAGTCATTTAGAAATGTGAAATTTCTCAACTCCCATCATTGATGAGAAAATGCTCATTAAGCTTTATGGGGTGGTGGGGGGGGCATGGCTCCAAGCTACCTCTAGGAAATTATTTGAAAGTCACATTCAGATGATTATCTTATAATATCTTCTGAACACATTTATTTTCAGAGTAAATGAGTAAACTCACTGATAACTAGAATTTTAGAAATGTAGATACATATGGAAAGTACTTTGAAGGGCAAAATCCTCATCTTCATTTCACAGCTAAGTAGAGTTTATTAGTTCACAGTGAGTTTGGGAAAGCTCTTCTATACAGAAAATATTAGCAAGTGTACTATACATAGGAATTATTTTAAATTCTTATTTATTTTTAACTCATATATAGGTAAACTGTTGGAAAATATAGATAATCGTGTTAAGATTTCCCAACTACTGAATGCATACATTCACTGACTCTGTATACAAATGAACACATATACACAGGCTAATGTACAGAGAGAAAAAGAGAGATTTTCCTGCTAGGTAAGCACTGGCTGGGACAGAAAACTGGTATCTGACTCAATAGAGTTTATGACTATACTTCTATCCTTCAATGTTGTCGGGACTTCAAAAGAATTTTTATAATCTGGCTATTATATGAATGTGGCCGTTTGAGCATGTCAATGCATGTTTATGGTAAGATTCGTATTTGTTTTAGGAATTCTGAATCGAAGAGTAGAAATTTTAAGTCTGGTTCTTCTATTTATTTACTGTGTGAACTGTCAACTCACTTAAAAACTCAATTTCAACTTCTATAAAATAGACATCTAATTAGAAGGCTGTCAAGATTAAATTATTCTGCTTCCATCAAAGACAGGACATAAACTGGTTGCACAAATGTTGGTTTTCCTGAATGAACAATTTTACATGATGGCAAATATGCATCTTCAAATGCATATTTTATACTTGTAATAGCATGGTGTTTGCTCAATGGTCCCAGGCCTAATGGATGTACCATCTTAATCAAATCCTTAACTAGAATTCTCATATTACCCTATAGTGTCTCTTTGCTAAACTTGGTGAGATATCTTAGAAGAAAAGATGTTTACCTATGTCCACTGATCACGTTTATGACCAGGCACTCTGTGCTTATTCCCAAATCACTAGGAACTATGCTTCATTTCTTCTTTAAGGAACTCATATTACTAAGGATGAATTCCCAATATTCATTATGCTGCTAAATTTCATAGCTCCCAAGAATTAAGAAATCAGTTCACAGTCATATGAGTTTAAGATGAACCCAGTAATCATCTCCTAATTTTACTTAATGCAGTCTATATATTCACATGGCAAATTAGCTCATTGAGCTGACCCCTAGTCAGTTCATGGATTGGTTCACCAAACGTATTTATATATTTCTCCAAAGTCATACACTGGTGAACCACAAAATTAATACCACTTCTTTTGAGGATGTACTGACCAGTTCCTTGATTTTCCAACTTTTCCCTTTTAACTTAACCATTTCCATTATTTACTTAAGATGAAACAGTTAGAGAAACTGAATAATGTATAGTTTACTCATTTTTAACATTATTTGTCTACATAAATATTTTTATATTTATCAGTTTTTGTATCAGGTACCAAGAAAACCAGTATAGAGTTCAGCCTACTCACTCACCTATTGCATTCCAGGCATCTCAAAGTTTAAACTGAATTTATCTGTATCTGAGGATATTTACTTTGATTTTTTTTTTTTGTATTTTCTCTTACATATATTTTAAATGGAATTTCCTAAAAGTTGATTTTGTTAAACTATATTAAGAATGATATTTTAACTTTGTAAAGAGTCTTCTATGAAAGCAATTTTTAAAGAGGCCATATAATATTGCAATGGGTAGATCTACTATGATCCTTTAAATAATTGTCTGTCTTGGATATGTGATTTGAGGCCCATTTGATCCTCCTGACAAGACATGTTTGAGTATTCCCGAGAAGTAGTTTTGTAAATCTCTACGATTCAATCCTTAGCACACAGTTTTCAAAATCAAATTTGGGGGCCAAAGGTGATGTGACTATTTCAATATGTCCTCATGAAACTTTGTAACAGCTCATGTTCCACTTGTTTCAAAATGTGCTGTGCGCTCACTCACTCCAGTCATGTCGGACTCTTTGCGACCTATGGACCATAGCCCAGAAAGTATTTCATAATTTTGTAATTCTACACATGTCAAGTAGACAGATACAAAATAATAGGTTTAGCACTTAAATGTATTTCAGAATTCAGTTCAGTTCAGTTGCTCATTGTGTCTGACTCTTTGCAGCCGCACAGACTGCATCATGCCAGCCCCCCGTCCATCACTAAATCCCGGAGTTCACTCAGACTCATGTCCATTGATCGGTGATGCCATCCAACCACCTCATCCTCTGTCGTCCCCTTCTCCTCCTGCCCCCAATCCCTCCCAGCATCAGGGTCTTTTCCAATGAGTCAGCTCTTTGCATCAGCTGGCCAAAGTATTGGAGTTTCAGCTTCAGCATCAGTCTTTCCAATGAACACCCAGGACTGATCTCCTTTAGGATGGACTGGCTGGATCTCCTTGCAGTCCAAGGGACTCTCAAGAGTCTTCTCCAACACCACAGTTCAGAAGCATCAATTCTTTGGCATTCAGCTTTCTTCACAGTCCGACTCTCACATCCATACATGACCACTGGAAAAACCATAGCTTTGACTAGATGAACCCTTGTTGGCAAAGTAATGGATATGCTGTCTAGGTTGGTCATAGCTTTTCTTCCAAGAAGCAAGTATCTTTTAATTTCATGGCTGCAGTCACCATCTGCAGTGGTTTTGGAGTCCAAGAAAATAAAGCCTCTCACTGTTTCCATTGTTTCCCCATCTATTTGCCATGAAGTGATGGGACCAGATGCCATGACCTTAGTTTTCTGAATGTTGAGCTTTAAGCCAGCTTTTTCACTCTCGTCTTTCACTTTCATCAAGAGGCTCTTTAGTTCTTCTTCATTTTCTGCCATAAGGGTGGTGTCATCTGTGTATCTGAGATTACTGATATTTCTCCCGGCAATCTTGATTCCAGCTTGTGCTTCATTCAGCCTGGCATTTCTCATGATATACTCTGCATATAAGTTAAATAAGCAGGGTGACAATATACAGCCTTGACTTACTCCTTTCCTGATTTGGAACCAGTCTGTTGTTCCATGTCCATTCTAACTGTTGCTTCTTGATCTGTATACAGATTTCTCAGGAGGCAGGTCAGGTGGTCTGGTATTCCCATCTCTTTAATAATTTTGAATTGCCTGTTTATAAATGTTGTCAAATTTCCCTTATACTGACCTCTCTTTAATAAATTTACTTTTTTTGCCATTAGAGCTCTGTCATACTTTTTTTTTAACCTGTAGCACAGTGTTTATAATGGTGAAGAGATATATTTACACAATGTTGCAATTTAATTTTTTAAATAATATTCAAAGCAACTATAAATTGTTTCAAATTATTTTCAAATCACCATTCCATGAATTTTAGGGCAGTTGTAATGATGTATCTCTACAACTATCTACCTATTGATCTACCTACTTATCTATCATGTATCTATCTTTTATGTTTCTACTACTGTACAATTTAACAATCTTTTCCTTTGCTCTTCAATCATTGGCTTAAAAATGCCTTTCTGAAGCCAGATTATATATTTGTCAATATTTAATTTCAGAATCTTACTTTATTTGTTGCTTTTGAACCAGTGTTTCAGTCATGTTTCATATGAAGCTCATTGCCAATCATTATTTTTTAATTTTCAATATAATTAGGTTTTGTTCTGATACCATTTGAGAAAAGCACTCTTTATCTACTGATTAAAAATTTTGCTGTCAAAATTATAATTAATTTTCATATAAACTTGTGTCTGATTCTGAACTTTCTAATACAGTCCACTAATTAATATTTAACTTATTTTGTCATTAGCACACTATGACAATTACTAGTGCTTTTTGTAGCACATGATCACTCAGCCCATCACGCTGCTCCTCTGTTTGCTCACTGGGTTGACTCTTCTCATTTCTTAATTATATCAGCACATTTATCAGGGTGGCCCTTTTCAGCGTGACTGTAACTGAAAGCTGTTGATCTCCAATGATGCTAGATGACCGCCTTCTCTTCACTTCTGCAGTGCTTGCCTCAGAGACATCAATACTGAATGCTAGGACTTGCTTTGTGGCCCAGTGGTTAAGAATCCATCTGCCGATGCAGGAGACACAGGTCTGAACCCTGGTCTGGGAAGATCCTGCATTCCGGGGACCCACAATCACCAAGCCCATGCACCGTGGCACCCGAAGCCCGCGCTCCCTGGAGCTGGTGCTTTGCACCAACAGAAGCCACCATGAGAAGCCCGTGCGCCCCGAGCAGCGAGCAGCCCTCGCTGGTCACAGCTAGAGAAAGCCAGGCAGCAGAGCAGCCAAAAATAAAAGAAAGAAAGAAAAATCTGAAGGCTACACTTCCCTAAAACTAGCTCTAACCAGCGGAGGCTGTTGAAGAAACTTGAAGTCTGAGGGGCCTCAGTAAGTTGGACCCTCTTTGACTCTAAACTTAAAATTTTTTTGAGCAAAGAAAGGGACTTGTTTTAACCAACCAGGTATTTCCTTGCTTCCTGTCCCATAAAATTGCTGTCAGCCCTTGGATAGGAAAGGAGGGTGGTGGTGCCTCCTCCCCTCCTAGGACTTAAAACTCATGATGTGACCCCCTGAGCAAAATGCTCAGCGGGTTTTGTTTTCACTGATCTATGTGTTCCCTTACGTGGCAGCCTCCCCACCTCCAAGACTTCCTGCTCCTTGCTTTAGTCTCTAACATCCTATTTCTTTCGTCTAAGATATTACATATTTTTAAGACACATCATGGACTTAATAAAAGCCTTTATTCGGGGATGGTATTAAAAACACAGCATAAATATACCATAAAGCAAAATCATTTACACTCACTTTAAGATACAATCTGATTTCCGAGATGTTGAAATGTGGGAAAAACCAGAGGTGACTGTGATGATCAAGCAAAATAATTCAAATCAAGACACTGGGCTGAAGCACTCAATAGATGTTATGTATTGATTAATTGAGTGAAGTAGCTCAGTCGTGTCCAGCCCTTTGCTACCCCATGGACTGTACCCTACCAGGCTCCTCCCTCCATGGGATTATCCAGTCAAGAATACTGGAGTGGGTTGCCATTTCCTTCTCATTGATTAAATACTGATATACTTAATACAATTGTAAATTAATTCTTGAGGGCAACTCAGTTCAGTTCAGTCATTCATTTGAGTCCAACGTTTGCTACCCCCCAGACTGCAGCATGCCAGGCTTCCCTGTCCATCACCAACTCCTGGAGTTTGCTCAAACTTGGACTGATTTGGAACCAGCTTGCTGTTCCATGTCTGGTTCTAACTGTTTTTTCTTGGCCTGCATACAGATTTCTCAGGAGGCAGGTCAGGTGGTCTGGTATTTCCATCTCTTTAAGAATTTTCCACAGTTTGTTGTGATCCACAAAGTCAAAAACTTTGGCTTAGTCAATATAGCAGAAATAGATGTTTCTCTGGAACTCTCTTGCTTTTTCTATGATCCAACAGATGTTGGCAGTTTGATCTCTGGTTCCTCTGTCTTTTCTAAACCCAGCTTGAACATCTGGAAGTTCTCAATTCACGTACTGTTGAAGCCTAACTTGGAGAATTTTGAGCATTACTTTGCTAGCGTGTGAGATGAGTGTAACTGTACACTAATCTGAGCATTCTTTGGCATTGCCTCTCTTTAGGATTGGAATGAAAACTGACATTTTCCAGTCCTGTGGCCACTGCTGAGTTTTCTAAAGTTGCTAGCATGTTGAGTGCAGCACTTTAGCAGCAGAATCTTTTAGGATTTGAAACAGTTCAACTGGAATTCCATCACCTCCACTAGGTGTGTTCATAATGATGCCTCCTAAGGTCCACTTGACTTCGCATTCCAGGATGTCCGGCTCTAGGTGAGTGATCATGGTTATCTGGGTCATGAAGATCTTTTTTGTACAGTTCTTCTGTGTATTCTTGCCACCTCTTCTTAATATCTTCTGCTTCTGTAAGGTCCATGCCATTTCTGTCCTTCACTGTGCCCATCTTTGCATGAAATGTTCCCTTGGTATCTCAGGTATTGACATTTTGCAGTATAACAGTGTAGTAAGATGGACCTAGTCTGTGAGCAGCTCTTTTGCCCTTTTCCTGTTTATCCATCTCCATTTCTCCCTCAGACTTCAACCATAAAAATAAGATTACTAGGTAACATTAAACCTATTTCCTGATGTATGCTCTACTGAATGTACATAATGCTTTGCCTATCCTGTTGATTTCCTTCCCAGATTAAAAGGAGTAAGAATGAATAATTAAGTAGTTAAACAATGACTAACCCTACCTCCTGCTTATTCATTAGCAAATTTGCAGACTATGCAGACAATAAAGCATCCAAAGAAAGGTCAGGAGAAGTCAGCAGGTCTGTATGCAATGGGGGATGATGAAGAATGTGACCCACTACTTCAATGCTTGTCTGAGCATGCTTCCCCTTTATCCCTATAAAACCTTTCATGGCTGTGCTCGCTTCAGCAGCACATATACTAAAATTGGAACAATACAGAGAAGATTAGCATGGCCCCTGCGCAAGGATGACACGCAAATTCGTGAAGCGTTCCATATTTTTGGCCCGGGAAAAAAAAAAATTAAAGAAAAAAAACCTTTCATGGCTGCACAGACTCTTTGGAGTTGCTTTGGGGACATGAGTCCTTCTTCTCCCCAGATAGATGCTCCCAATTAAAGTAACATTTCCTTTTCCAACTAACACCTGCGTCTTATGTATTGACTTTTTGAGTCACAAGCAGCCAAACTTGAGTTCAGAAACAATTCTTATTATCTTCTATGATGTTTTCCAAAAAGTTCTAAGAATAAGCATATCCATTTATCTTGCATTTTCATAGATCAGCCTAAGTCAAGGAAAGACATTTAGATGCCAGAGATAGGACTGCTAGGACACATGAAAAATGTCATGATTCAGGAGCTCATTTCTGAGGCCTCCAGAGATACCCCATGTTGTGTTAGACACTTCCTCTTCCTGTGCACCCAGTGGACACATTCAGCCAGCATGAAAATAAGACTACAAGTGGCCAACCGCTGTATTTTCTAACTTATGTTCATTAGCTTACAAACTACCACAAGTAGCAAACCTGAACACCCGGCAATGTTATCTCTGCTACTGTCTGAATTTCCCTCAAGTGTCTCCTTACCTCCATCTCCGTCTAATGAAATGTAATAAAAGCCTGTAAAGGTCATGTGGGAGACACACATTTCAAGCAGTAGCAGTTACCAACGAGAGGCTCAGAATTTACATTATTTTCCTCTCAAAAGTCACATGAAGCTCACTGGGTAATTATTTAGTTTTCTAGGGATGGTAAAACATCTGGAAAAAACTGAAATTGAGGGACTCTTTGAGTTCTGTTCTGATTTTTTCTGACATCATGATCCTATAACTCACCTTTCATGACTATGTTCACACTTGGAGCCTCCTGAATAAATATAACTTCAGCAAGATTAAATAGTTACCTACAAGTAAAACTTTTTTTAAGACATTTCACCAAGTGTCTAAAATGCAATCTATGAAATAGCTTTGGTTATCAGTGAATCTTTACAAACCATATAGGTTCCAAGAAAATGGCAGGAACTCATATTTTTGCTTTGCCACAATCCTGCATTTTCTAAATATCCAAGGGATACAGAGAATTTTTTTGCAATTTCATTTAATTTTAGCAAGTAATATGCCCAGTCATTCTTGCCTCTAAATTGTCACTTAACTCAAATGAGGACTGAAAGCAATTTATTTAGGCTTTCACAAAGATATCTCTGCAGTATTTTGATATTAAAGGCAATTAGAACTTGTGATTTCTATTAAAATAGTGAATGTGCACAGACACACACACACACATAATGAAGGCACATGTAGTCTGCAAGAAAAAACTCTGCCAGAGATTAGTCTTAAAATGAAAACGCTGGGGCTTCACTCTTTCTGATGGTTAAGAATCCACCTGCAGCACAGGGAGTACCAGTTCAGTCCCCAGCCTGGAAAGACCCCCCGGCCCCAGGGCGACTAAGCGCTGCGCATGACTACTGACCCCACGGCCGCAGAGAGACTAAGCCCTGCCCACGACTACTGACCCCACGGCCCCAGGGCGACTAAGCGCTGTACCATGACTACTGACCCCACGGCCCCAGGGTGACTAGGCCCTGCCCATGACTACTGACCCCACGGCCCCAGGGTGACTAGGCCCTGCCCACAACTACTGACCCCACGGCTGCAGAGCAACTATGCCCTGTACACGACTACTGACCCCACGGCCCCAGGGCGACTAAGCCCTGTACCATGACTACTGACCCCACGGCCCCAGGGCGACTAAGCCCTGTACCACGACTACTGACCCCACGGCCCCAGGGCGACTAAGCCCTGTACCATGACTACCGAGCCAGCATTCTAGAGCCCAAAGGCTGCACCCACTAAACCCACACACGGCAACTACTGAAGCCCGCAACGAGAGCCCGTACTCCACAGCAAAGGAAGATGCTGCAACCAGAAACCCACGCACCAACCCACAGAAACCCTGCTCAGCACAGCTAGAGGAGGCCCGCACGCAGCAGCAGAGACCCAGCACACACCACAATAAACCTTCACAAGCAACGAGGCCGTTACAACTCGCTTTAGTGAGCCACGTTTGTAATACGATGGACAACTACGAGCTGCACCTGAATGGGAAACAAGAGCAGAAGGGCACTCTTCAGTCACCTCTAATTCTAGGGGGAGGCGCCACTGCTCTTGCTGGGGAATCCCACGGACAGAGCAGCCCGTAGAGTCAGAGGGGTCACAAGGGGCCAGGCACGACTGAGCGACTGAGCACTGCGTGGCGACTGAATTCCTGAAGGTAAAATTCAGACGAGAGCTTTGCGTCTTTAATTACAAGGTAAGAGCCACTCTCCCTCATTTAGAAAGTAATAAAGCCACGACTCATGTCATGTGTGTGGTCATTCATGTCCGCGTCTTTGTGACTCCATGGACTATAGCCCGTCAGGCTCCTCTATCCATGGGATTTCCCAGGAAAGAATGCTAGATGGGGTGCTATTTCCCCCGCCAGAGGACCTTCCTCGCCCAGGGGTCAAACATGTGCCTCCTGCATTGACAGGCAAGTTCTTTACCACCGAGCCACCTGGGAAGCCTCCGTGTCATCAAAACCCAGAATCTTGAGTCGCAATGCTCTCGTTGCTTTGCTGTGTAAATAAAATTCTCTTCTCTTCAGTTTGTTTGCTATGACAGGATCTTGAAATTATAATGAAAATTTCAAAGACTGAATATTCAATTTTAACATGGTTTATTGGCTGACGTTTGACCTTAAAGGAACAAAACTTTCCACTCTGAAGGTCTTTTTTGCATGCTGATCATTTTAAGCAGAAAACATTCAAGACTCAAAAGTTCATGAAGAAACAATGTCCTCCCCCACTCAACACCTAAGAGTGTTAACAGAGGCCCTATTCCAGGAAGGGAGCTGTCACCCCGGGGAACCGCAGTGGGAACCAGATGTGCAAGGAGCGGGGAGCCTACCCAAGTCTCTTTGTTAAAACTCCTGTATCCCACTGTCTCTGCTAATCCAGCAAACATTAATTTACCAAACATCTGCTTTTCCATCTCATGTCAATTCCTTCCTACCTTTTGAAGTCCCAAAACACTGTCCTTGACACCTTCTTTGTCTTGAGTAGAAGGTAGCATTAAAAGTGAGGGTTTCAAGGATTTGGGTAAGTTACCCAGTTTTTCTGAGTCTCACCCATGGATATCAGTTATTAAATTTTTATATGATCTTTCTGGTTAATCTGTCTTATGTTAATTTTTAGACCAGGTAGAAAAATTTGAAAGGTACAGAAATATTTCTTCCTCCCAGAAAGATCCATGGCAGTTGGACTTTGTCTTTAAGTAATACATTTCTTTTTTCTTTTCTTCTTCTTTTTTTTATTTTTTTGCTTCAAATAACCACATAGGGATCAATTTGCTCAAAATTGCAGTTTTTGATACATTCTCATAACGGAGATTTTTCAGTTATTTCACTGACTCACAGAGATCGAAAGAGCAATTAGAGTAACTCCTCCACTCAGACGTTTCCAAACTTTTTCATTTTGTGGTAATTTTAGTGTTTTGTAATTTTTACATGATATTCCCAGGTCAAAAGAAATATGTGAGTCCTATATACTAAGAAGTTGGTTCCAAAGAACTTAATAAATATATATGTCCTAACAAGTTAATAGCCAAATAGCTGAATAATAGATACTAAGGAAAATGAAACATTATTTTTACATCATTATTCAGTTCACTCACTTAGTCATGTCCGACTCTTTGTGACCCCATGGACTGCAGCACGCCAGGCCTCCCTGTCCATCACCAACTCCCAGAGTTTATTCAAACTCATGTCCATTGAGTCGGTGATGCCATCCAACCATCTCATCCTCTGTCATCCCTTTATCTTCCTGCCTTCAATCTTTCTGAGCATCATGGTCTTTTTAAATGAGTCAGTTCTTTGCATCAGGTGGCC
>JADEYB020000011.1:1585374-1601540 GCA_015832495.2 Alces alces
CTCCATCCATGGGATTTTCCAGGCAAGAATACTGGAGTGGGTTGCCATTCCCTTCTCCAGGGTATCTTCCCGACCCAGGGATTGAACCCAGGTCTCCTGCATTGCAGGCAGATACTTTACTATCTGAGCCAACAAGGAAGTTCCTTAGAAGAAACTAAAATATAAATTAAAAGAGTTTACTTTGCATTTGAACTATAATGTCTTTTATTTGAATAGAACTGTAAGGTTTCTAAAGTAGGGCTGCAGACACTGTTTCATTACACTGTTATATTCAACTTGATGAATAATTCATTTCCTAGTATTTTGGACGTGAATTGATTGCAGCTTCTAGACAGTGGGTAACAAATGAAAACATGACTTCTCCCCCAAAACATTACTCCAAATTCAGAAGTGGCATAGGAAATCAAAGTCAGTGAAAGCAGCAGAAGTAAGTCCTCCTTACGCTGGAATACAGGAGAGATACAAATGGAAATAGTGAGAGGACAGCTTCAGGTTGTAGTTCCATACTCTAGAAAGGTTATATTTCTGCAGTAACCTGACTTGGATAAAGAGAGGTAAAGAGAGTTCACCTTTGAAATTACTGTTGAATAACAAAAGTAATAGAAAATTTACTCATTCATTTACCCAACCACCAAACACCCATCCATCTATCCATCCATCCATTCATCCAAATTTTGCTCCTGCATTGAGCTGCTCAGTTTTAAGCTGTGTGGATTTACTGATGAAAAACAGTATCCCTGTCTTTATTTAATTGTTAGAGAGACAAACATTCCATAATGAATCAGCCAGTTAAGTCTTAGATGAAAATTGCGACCGATACTACAGCATAGAAACAGTTGGCTGTGACTGCTTTTTTAGCAGGGGTTTCTGAAGCTCTTTGGGGGCAGCGAAGGCTTTGTTGGAGACATTAGTTCTGAAGGATACAACAAACCCATTATTTAATGGGAGAGCATTGTGCACTGAAGGGGGAACAGTTTTGAAAAAGGAGGAGTATTTGCAGGACTCTGAAATGAAAAGGACCATTGCACTTATGAGAAATTCAAAGGAGACAAATGAGACCAAAGGATGAGAGTAAGAGTGAGGGCTCACCCCCAGAGAGATGAGCGGGGAAGCCAGGAGGTCATCCTGGTCCTGGGGGCCAGGTCAGTGAAGACAAGGAAGAATGAGGGTGAGACATGGTCCACGGACTGTTTCAAAGATCCTTCTCAAAGATGCGTGACGGGATATTAGCCATTAAAAAGAATCAAACAATGTCGTCTGCAGCTATGTGGATGGACCCAGAGATTATCACATTAGAAGCGAATCAGACAAATACTATACGATATCACTTGTATGTGGAATCTAAAATATGACTTAAGTGAACTTGTCTATAAAGGAGAAATAGATTCACATAGAGAACAGACTGGTGGTCGCCAAGGGCGAGGGAGAAGGGGGGAGGGAAGAGCTGGGAGTTGGGGGTCAGCGAATGCCAACTCTGACATGTAGAGCGGGAGAACAAGGCCCTACTGCATAGCACAGGGCACTCTGTGCAATATTGTGTAACAAACATAATGGAAAAGAACATGAAAACAAAAGGCTCAGTAGAAAACAAACAAACAAAACAACCCCCAAAATCCTTCTCGCTGAAGTGGGGAGAACAGATGGTGGGCAAGTAAAATCAAGTACAAAATGTTTAAGAGGCTATTGCCAGAAAGAGATGGCATGCATTTGATTAAATCCTGGTGGCAGACAAACAGGGGTGCAGATGAACAGGGATTTCAAAGGTAAGCAAGGCGGTGTCCAGAAAGAGATCGAGTTCAGATTTTAAGTAAATGGTACAGAAAATTGGGTTCCTTAGCTGTTTCTTAAGAATATAAACCTTGGAAGTATTGGTTTCTTTGTGATACAGTCCAGCAGTTCAGCTCCCTTATGGGAAATCTGGCAGAATATTGATGCCGGCTATGGCCCTTCCCATTAGCCAGTGACATGTTTGGCCCTCCGTGGGAATGTATATTTTTTGTGTGTCTGATGATCATTTTGTTTCTTGATGTTCTACCTTTTGTGCTTTGCATATATTCTCATAGTTTTGTGATTCTAAAAGTGTGTTTCCTGATGAAGAAAAATTAATATGTACTGGGGAAATATCTCATTAAACAAAGTTAAATTGATTTTGATTTTGCAAGATGCCTTAGAGTCACTGTTAGTCTAATGTGTGGGGGGATGGGATAATGATTCATTTCTTTAATTATTTGAAAACAAAACTTTTTTTTCTCCCCATGATCATCTCTTATAACTATGAATTGTGTTTTAGGCAACTCTTTGTTAAAAAGTAGTCTCTTTCCCCAGGAGGTAAGTATATTTTATTCAGTAGTCCCATCCTGGGTTAAAAAAACAAAATGACCACAATATTGCAAATCAACTATGCTCCATTGCTTTTTAAAATAGATAAACAACAAGGACCTACTATATAGCACAGGGAACTATATTCAATATCTTGTAATGGAAAAGAATGTGAAAAATAATATCTATATATGATATATGTATATATAAAACTGAATCCTTTGCTATACACCTGAAACTAATACAAATTGTAAGTTAACTTTAATATTATATTTTAATAAAATAAAATGTTTAAAAAGTAGCCACAGTAGTCCTCTCCCAAGAGATTCAGTAGGACAGATCTAGAAATCCTTGAAGATGCTCACTTGCTTTTCTGGCTGTTAAAGCTTGAGTAGGCTGGGTGGTGACACTCACAACTCTGTTACCGTGATTCTCTGGAAGAAGATGTTTATCACTGGGTCAGAAGGTCACCTTCATTCCTGGGATGGCGTTGGCTCCATGTTGGCTCCGGGAGGGCGAGCAGTACTTAAGACAGCCTTTCAGACTGGAGTCAGTGATGGAGCCACTGCAGTTTATGGAAAAGTAGCTAAGGGTGTGTGTGTGGTCAGTCACTCAGCCGTGTCCAGCTCTGCACGACCCCATGGACTAAGGCCCACCTGGCTCTTCTGTCCCTGGGATTCTCCAGGCAACAATGCTGGAGCGGGTTGCCATTTCCTCCTCCAGAAAACCTTCCCAACCCAGGGACCGAACCCCTATCTCTTGCATCTCCTGCACTGGCGGGCAGCTCTTTACATTGCAGCACCTTGGAAGCCCCAGTAAGGAGCGGACGGACAGAGTTCTATCAGTGTTTCCAGTCACTGCTTCCAAATGTATCCAAACCAGTATCCTTGTTGCCTAAACATCTGAACATAGGTTCACTTATATAAAACACTCTAAGTTGAGACTACATTCTGAAACTCTATACCTACCAAAATTCCACTTCTAGAAATGCTTTTTAATAATTTTCTGACCCTGGTGGTCAAATAATGTCTCCATTCATCTGCCTTTGAGGTATAACACAATTTGTATAAAAGAGATCACTTTATGCGATTTTATGTATTTCTCCTTTTTGGTAATTAGAAAAGGTGCATATATCAAGGATGCCAAAGATATACACTAAAAGCAATGAAACATAAATAAAATGATAGTTCTGGCAATGATGCTAATCAAAATAAAAGGACAAATTCAGAACAGAAATATGACAAGCTGAGCAATTTTAGAATGGTTACTGCTATTGATGTTATATAATATTCTAGGTACAATGTATCCATTTTGTTTGCTAGTCCAGTTGGCCCACATGTCAATTTGTTATCTTGAGTAAAGAATGAATCAAGTATCATTAGCCAGGGTAAAAGTACCATTGGTACCAAAAGTATCAATGTGCAATATTAGCATGCTTAAACTCTTTCAAATATGAAGCATAATTTTCTATCTCTTTTTGTATCTTTCATTCACTAAAACCTGGAGTTGGTATAATTTAGTCTGCAAAAAAATGAAAACATTTTCACAAATGGAAAAAAAAAAATCCCTGGGGCTCTTCATAAACTTTCTTCTGAGAATTCTTCTCAAGTACTTGCTCTACAGTTGGTCCTTCAAAAAAAAGAAAATAAGAAGAAAAGCCAATTTCAAAGATTCTGAAGCAACAAAATATCTTGTTTCATGTTCAAAGGTAATTTCTTCTCTTATTACAGACTATACCTGGAGACAAGCAATGTGAGACTGAAACATCCTTAGAAGCTACTGAATTTAGGAAGATTCACATGTTCATATATCAAGCAGATAAAAATAATGTTAGTGGTTAGGTTTATTTCATTCCATTCAGCTATGGTTTACTCTTAATAGATTTCAGTATAATGAATTCCAAAGTCGACACTAGAACTGGGAAGGAATACTCTCAGAAGATGGAACAATCTGTGCTCAGAGGGACCACAGGCAGGGGAAATACGAGTGGTCCAGGGGTTTGGATTCGGGGCTTTGGCCGCCGTTGCCAGGGTTCAGTCCCCGGTGGGGGAACTCAGATCCTATAAGCCAGCCATGCAATGTGACAAAAACAGCAGCAACAACAAACACTGGTAGAAATGTTAGGAAGAAAAAGGAAGAGTGTGGACAATGTGCAGAGGTCTTTGACCTAAAGAGAGGTCACTTCCCCCTACAGGGCTGCAAGCTAACAGCCTGGGCAACGTGGGTGATTATTCATCTCTGATCCTAAGTTTCCCTATCTGAAAAATGGGTTTAAAGACAATAAGATTGAAAAGTTGTGGCAAGGATTCAAAGTGAAGTAATGTGCCTAAAGCTCATGCCACCCGTAAGCATGTGATTCCGACACGTGGTTCTCATGATGAAGGAACACAAGTGAACAAGACTGATGCCTTTTTCTAGCCGTGTTCTACCATGGCTCATAGAGCAACCAAGGTTCATGTCAGAAACACAAGCTGAGGAGCATCCTTCAGAGCGACTGGCTCGTACTCGTCACAAATGTCAAGGAAAGAAAGATAAAAGAAGGCTGCAGAGCTGCTGTACAGTAAAAGTGTGAAGAATCTAGAAACAGATGCAGGGCACGGTCCTAGATTTCATCCTGATAAATAGTTGCGGAGGACACTGCTGGACTCACCGACAGGTTGGAATATGAACCATGGATGTTGTAATACCGAATATTACAGCAATATTTCCGATTTTTATAACCGCTTTGTCATAAAAGAGTATCATTTCTCTTAGGAAAGATGCACTGAAGTATATAGGAGTGAACTACTGAATATTACAGCAATATTCCCAATTTTTATAACCGCTCTGTTGTAAAAGAGTATCATTTCTCTTAGGAAAGACGCACTGAAGTATTTAGGGGTCAAGGAGCAAAAGGATTCCAGCAACCCTCCAAAGGCTCGAAAACATGGAAGGAAGGGAGGGAGGAGGCAAGAAGGAGGGTTAACAATAAAGCAAGTGGGCAAAATGCCAGTAATTCATGAATCTGGGTCAAGTCTATCTGTGAGGTCTTTGTACTGTTCTTGCCAATTTTCTGTACGTTTCAAATTATATAAAAACAAATGGGACTTTGATGGAGGGAAGGTGGAGAGTGATTCAAGTGTTCGTCCTTTTTTCCTTCTTTTAGAATCTGTCTTTCTAGAGTAAATTTTGCCAGTCTCATTTAGAATTTCAGCAGTAGGAATAGAGACTCACACTTTCCTATTTGCTCCATATTGAGTAGTACAGTTCTACCTCAGTGGATTTGATGGAATCAATAATTTATAGTACAGGACTTTAGGTAGAATTATATTACTGACTTGAATGAATTGCAGAGCATCCCTGAACACTTGGCACAGCTTCTAAAGCTGGAGTTTTATTTGGAAAACAAATTCGATGAGCAGCACATTTCAAAAGCATATTGACGTTTCAAACTTAAAGAACTGACTTCAACTTCATCTCCCATAACAAGGCAGAAAAGTGAACTTCAGATCACTGAAGATGCACCTGCGGCTTCCGGCTCAGTCTCCCAGCGCTTCACGGACTGGGTCAGGGTTGCAGCACACGCTCCGTTATCGGGCTCCTCATTATATCATTACTCTAATGAATGGCGTCACACACAAACCCACTGGTGTCAACGAGCACGTCTCCTTCCCATGTTTTAGAATGAGCATGCATGCACATGTATCTGAATGTATGAGTCTGCCTGTGTGTTTCAGAGCAGACAACTATGGGTACACACCTTAAAAGCGCATATAAACAGGTAAAAATATTTACAGAATGGGAAAAAAATAAGGTCAAATATTTATGGAAAGCACTGTCCATCATATGCTCTACAAAGAAAATGTTTATCTTTGACTTGTGAGCAACGAGTTCTTGTGAAAGTCGAGCCCTGAAACTACTGTAAGGTTAATCGTTTCAGTTTCTCATTTTTCACTGTTGGCCTCTTTTGATCTACTTCAGTGTTGGGCAAGGAAATCACATCTGGTTTATTTTACTCTAATTTCTTAAAAGTCCATAATGTAAAGACAAATCGCTTCTCCCTAATTTACTGACTTAAATGTTGGCAACAGCTTTACCTTATTACCATGTGAATATTTATTGTAAACTATAGGAAAAAGAAAAATTCAGTCCAGAACTTCCACTTCCAGCTATGTTGGGGCATTTTCTAGGAGACCGGTAATCCTGCTAAAAATAAAAAATAGGTAAAATTTTGAAGCAACGTGAGAACTGCTGGAGTAGCCAGTTTTGAAGGGCCAGCTCTCAGAAAGAAGGAAATCTTATTAAGGTAAACTAAATTTTCTGTACGTTGGCTTTCTCCTTGGGACACTCTTGGCATATGCCAAAGATGAGACTCCTGGCTCTTGTAAATAGTGCTACGGTGAACACTGTGGTGCATGTCTTCTTGAATTGTGGTTTTCTCAGGGTATATCTGGAGAAGGCGATGGCACCCCACTCCAGTACTCTTGCCTGGAGAATCCCAGGGACGGCGGAGCGTGGTGGGCTGCCGTCTGTGGGGTCGCGCAGAGTCGGACACGACTGAAGCGGCTTAGCTGCAGCATGGTACATGCCCAGGAGTGGGATAGCCCTGCCACATGATAGCTTTATTCCCAGTTTGTTACGGAATCTCCCTACTGCTCTGCATGATGGCTGTATCAGTTTACATTCTCACCGACAGCATAGTCAGTAGGGTTCCCTTTCTCCACATCCTCTCCAGAATCTATCATTTGTAGTTTTCTTTTTCTTTTTTTAAATGATAGGCCATTCTGATCAGTGCCAGCTGATACCTCACTGTAGTTCTGATTTACATTTCTGTGACAATTTCTCTAACACTTCTCTGACGACGTTGAGCATCTTTCCATGTTTACTGGTCATCTGTGCTCCTTGGAGAAATGTCTGTTTAGGTCTGCTGCCTGTTTTCTGCCTAGCCTTGTTTATCTTTGTGACAATGAGCACAATGGATGCTGCCGATGAACAAGCAAACTGCCTGCCAGTTCCTCCTTCTTTAGCAGTTAATGCAGGCAAAGACAAGAGTCTAAAACACCAGATATTAACAATGTCACCCCTATAGAATGTATAAACAAATAATAGAGAAAAGTATTTCCAGTCTTTTTTCCCAGATGAGGACTTAAATTATTTGTTTTCCTCTATGTTTTCTGACTTGCTTGTGTGGTTTTTAATCATTTCCACAAGTCAGATGTCCCAAATGCATTTAGAGCCTCTTTCACTGCTTTATACTCTTCTGATTCGGGTCTCTTGATTCTAGACATGAATATCCTGGAGAACAAGGTATTCTTCATTATGCATCGTCATTCCCTAATCAAGTACCTGTCACAGAGTAAGTACTAAAAAAAAATCCGTGTTTTCTGTCACTAGCAGGATTTAAATTAGAGCTAATCTTCTAGTAGTCTATATATGGTGCATACTTTGCCTTTGCTTTTTTTTTTTTCCTGGAAAGAGAAAGGAAAATAACCCAGGAACTATGCCATCATTGGCAAACACAGAGTATGATGTGTTTGTCCTGGTGTGACTAAAACTCATGCTAAACTTTTTCTGGGATTAGAGAGTTTGTCTCTGATCTGACACATATGTTTACAATCAGATTTTGCCTTTGTCTCTAGTCCAGGCTGGATATTAGGTAAAACTTTCCGTATACCGTTTTATCAGATTACTCTTTTGTGAGTATAAGGCATTTTCATTAATTATGCCTCTAAATGGTTCCCTGTGAATGTAATCAGTAAGAAAATCACAAACTGGCAAGTTGATGCTTTAAAAGTCCTCCTGGGGAGTACGGCTAGATGCCATGTGACAGCTCTCGAAAGGCGCTCAGCATCACCACAAAAGGATCCTACGCAACCACCCTCCTCTCCACAAACAGCCTCGGAGAACATGAAATCTATGAAGAAAGAAGCACATTAGCTTCACGTTAGTATCAAAATCAAAGTTTTAGGTTTAAGAGCTTCTATGCTCTGGATCCAGCTTCCAAGAATCTAGATAGACCCGCTCCAGGAGCCGGCCGTGGACACAATGACTCAGAAGCACCGACAAGACCTCTCAGGGCCTCTAGCGCATATGCCAAGCTCCTCTCCCAAGGGTGGCCTTGACCAAATGATACACAGTCACTAATTCATTCACCAGAAGAATGTTTCTGAACGAGGGTCAGAAATTATGAACATGGAATAGATGGTTAATGGGAAGTTGCTGGACATCACAGGAGCTCAGGCTGGCGTCCGTGTAACCTGGGAGGGCGGGCTAGCGTGGGGGTGGGGGGAGGACCCAGCAGGAGGAGCCTCACGCGCGCCCAGGAGGGATGCACACGCGGGGCCGCGGAGGCCGGCACGGCGCTGTAAGGCAGCTGTCCGACCACCGGTCACGTCCAACCCTTGGTGACCCCACAGGCAACACGCCAGGCTCCTCTGTACCCCACTTGCGGAACTGCTCAAATTCATGTCCGTTGAGTTGGTGATGCCATCCAACCATCTCATCCTCTGTCCTCCCCTTCTCCTCCCGCCTTCAATCTTGCCCAGCATCAGGGTCTTTTCCAATGAGTCAGCTCCTTGCATCAGGTGACCAAGGTATTGGAGCTTCATTATCAGTCCTTCCAATGAATAGTCAGGGTTCATTTTCTTTAGGATGGACTGGTTTGATCTCCTTGAAGTCCAACAGACTTTCAAGAGTCTTCTCCAAAACCACAGTTCAAAAGCATCAGTTCTTCAGCACTTAACCTTCTTTATGGTACAACCCTCACATCATGCCATGTAGTAGCAGTACACGACTACGGGAAAAATCATAGCTTTGACTCATGGATCTTTGTCGCAATGCTATGTCTTTGCCATTTAATATGCTGTCTAGCTTTGTCATAGCTTCCTACCAAAGAGCAATTATCCTCCAATTAAAAATAAATTTAAAAATTATAAAAATGGGATACAAACATTAGCCCCTCTTTATATACATGAGCCCATTATATACATGAGCTTCTCAGGTGGTGCTAGTGGTAAAGAACCTGCCTGCCAATGCAGGAGACATAAGAGACATCGGTTTGATCCCCGGGTTGGAAAGATCCTCTGGAGGAGGGCATGGAAACCCACTCCAGTATTCTTGCCTAGAGAATCCCTTGGACAGAAGAGCCTGGCGGGCTACAGTCCATGGGGTCACAAAGAGTCAGACAGGACTGAAGTGACTCCACACACATGCACATACACTATATACTTTAAATTTCACAGGTCACTATTAATCGTGACCATATAATATTTTTACAATTAAATAACACCGTGGGGAAACTCTACCATAGCATTAAGGAACCCTGAGGTCTGGAGACTGAACTCTTATCCAATACTTGACAATTAATTATTAACTAAGCTGAACAACTGAGTTAACTCTGGTCAACAACAAGGAGGCTGTCCTGTAACAGACTGTTGGTCCATCCCTTTTCAAAATGTGTGATTTTGAGGTTTGAAATAGAGAAGGAATAACACTCTTGTTCCACTCCAATAAAACATGTACTTTCTAACCCAGAAAGTTCAATAAAAATTGTCTCTCTTAGGCCCTTGAAACAACTACTACCCTTCAGATGCTCCATCTCAGCTGAAGAGCTTAGAAGAGAAAGAAAGAAGAGTGAAGGTTCCAGATGAAGAGGAGATTCATAATTGGAGATGAAGAACACTAGGGTGGAAAATGCGTGTCAAGCCTTAGAACAAAGGAACTTGGAAAGAGCGTTGAGTATCAATCATATATGTTTGCATGGAGAATAACCTACGCTGTTGTGGTGGTTTAAAAATCTGTCCACAAATTCTTTAATATTTCTCTCTTTGAAAGGCAGAGCCTAATTCTCCCCTACTTGATTTTTGGCTGGACTTAGTGATTCACTTATAATGAGTAAACTTTGGCAGAAACGATGGTGCCTGAATTCCCAGACTGGGTCCTAAGAAGCATTGTGGCTTCCCTTCTTTCCCTTGGCCATCTTGCTCTGGGTAACCCAGCTGCTGTGTTTCGGGAACACCACTCCTAGAGCAGCCTTGTAGAAAGGCCACGTGGCAAAGAGCTGAGACCTCCTGACCAAAGCCAACACTAACGCATCCGGCATGTGAGTAAGCCATCTTGGGAACGGATCTCCCAGGATCAGCCAAGCCTTCAGATAACTGTAACCAGGGCCAGTACCCTGACAGTAGCCTCACAGGACGTCTCGAAGTAGAAGCTCTCACTGAAGCCACTTTTGTATTCCTGACTCATAGAAACTGGGGTGTGGCAAACATATTCGGTTTTAAATGATTACATTTCAGGATAATCTATTGCACAGCAATAGATAACTCATACAGTTATGCTGAAGAGAAGAGTAGTGTCATAAAACACAACCGCTCTTGGAGTGAACCATGTAAAATTGCTCTTTCTGTAGGTCACAAGTCAGTCATTCCATATGGTTCAACCGACTATACAGGAGATCTACCAACATATTTCATTTCTGATTTAGATGAGGCTTAGGTCTCCCAGAATGCATCTGTTCAATGTGCTCACCACTTTCCAAATGATAATCACATGGCAATACAGTCATGGTTTTCTGACATAATGTTCTGATGCAATGCTTGGAAACCAATTACTTGTGGATTACCTTTTGGTTTAGACATGCAGAAGATAATTATTAGCAAATGATGATCATTCTGTCTTTCCAAAGGTATTTTGGATTTGGAACTAATATTTGAATAAATGATGATATATGCTTCATTTTTTTTTTTACACAATCCTACATACAGAAAGCTAGTTTCTTCAGTTCCTTAGAAGCACTGGGTGAATATTCTTAGGAAATCATATTTTCTTTGCATTAAATACATCCACATCCGTACACATAGACATAGACAAACCATCCAGTCTGTAAGTATGCAACTAATTACTTTTGAATGATCTCTTCATTTTAATCTCATTAAATGCTTTAACTGGTTTGGATAACCCCAAATCAGCCTTGTGATAACTTAGGATCTCTCTTGGCACAACCTTTGCTATTTTCACATTTCTGCTGATGGTATATATGTCAAGTTGTTGAGTGGGAATTTATTTCTTCATCCAGTCTCCCTGGAGCTTTCATGTGTGTGCTTAATTTAGAGCAAAGCTTTCTGTATACATTTCCAGGGCCACATCACAACAATTTCTCACTCGTTTTCTTCATTTTCAGCTTTAATGGAAGTCAAGTCTTATATGGGAAGGTGCAAAGTTTGGTACACTTTATCCTGGCTCCAAATGCAACATTCTGTGATTATTTTAAATAATTTTCATCCATGATCTTCCTTAAGAATTTGCAGGGATGTGTCACCTTTGAATAACTGTTATAGCATGCTTGTTTTCTTTGAAAAAAGAATCCCTAATCTAAAATTCCTGATTTTCTATTTAAATTAGTCTGTCATCTTAGGGAATCTACTGCCAGTGGAACAAGTGTGGTATTTACTTCTCATAATTATATCCAACAAAGGTTTTGTCAACACCGCTGATTAATTAGAAGCTAAAAGGAATTCTTCACAAATTTGACATTAGACACCACATTCCATTCGGTACATCACTAGAGCATGAGCTTACCTAATTCTGAGTAAGGGTTCAAAATGTTAACTGTACTTTTTTATTGGTATTGAGATTAGAATTTATCTTTATTTTAATTTTTCATCATTTCTATTCCTTGACATTAATTTTGGGGACCAATATGTATTTCTATTCTATTTATGAATGTATAATTATTAATATTTTTTGTGTAAACTTAGGGTTTCCCTGGTAGCTCAGCGGTAAAGAATCTGCCTGCAATGAAGGAGATGCAAGTTCGATCCCTGGGTCAGGAAGATCCCCTGGAGAAGGAAATGGCAGCCCAGTCCAGTATTCTTACCTGGAAAAGCCCATGGACAGAAGAGCCTGGTGGGGTACAGTCCGTGGAGTCAAAGAGCTGGACGTGACTTAGTAACTAACTAAACTGGTGCTATACTATACTAGGGGTAATATACCAGTTTACCAGCTGACTCAAATGTAGGTCCAGGGACCTTTCTTCCTTTCATTTACTGACTGCAGTGTTTGGCCATGCGGGGGCTTCTCTGCTGTGGGGGCTTCTCTGGGTGTGGATGCAGGGGCTGCCCTTCAAGGCTGAGCTGAGCTGCTCGCCACGGTGAGCTCTCTTCTTGCAGAGCACGGGCCCTGGGCGCATGGGGTTCAGTCGTCGCAGCACTTGGCCTCCGTCCTTGTGGTTCCCAGGCTGAGCTGCCCCCAGCATGTGGCATCTTCCCAGACCAGGGATCCAGCCTGTGCCCCCTGCATTGGCACGTGGATTCTTTCCTGCTGAGCCCCCAGGGAGGCCATGTCCAAGAATCTTATTGAACACTTTCCTTCTTTTCTTTTCACGGAACTCAGTCAATCTCTATATTCTCAATGGAAAAAAGATTTTGAGCTGAAACACCTACTGCTACCCACATGGGGGAATTCTGAGCGCCTTAAAACTATTGACAAATAGTTCCTACAGCTTGGACTTGCTTTGAAAGCAGAATGCTACATTAAAGGACAACAAATCTTCTGGCGATAACTCAAATGTAACAGTTTGCTGCAGCAAATATGTCTTTCTAAACAGCCAGTGGGTGATCTGACAACAGAATCAACAGTGCACTGTACCAAGAATTCGAATGCTACATTAAAGCTGCTAATTTGCAGTGGCATTTATGGAGGTATAATTTTCCATTTAAAATGTAAAATTTCCTGTACAAAAACATTTGGATAATTTTGAAAATGTAAGTAAGCCTTTGCAAAAAGTAATTATGGTGAGGGAGACTTTTCCTTTGCCTTTGGTATTTTATGCCTCTGCTTTGTTCCATAAGCAAAGTAATTAAAATGTTGCAAGACACACAAACGCTGGCATTTTAGATGGAAAGCGGTTGTACTTCTGGCAACAACTGCTTCATGCTTCTAAGGAATTTTAAAATTGTATTTGCAATAAACTATTCAGTCGAGCAACAGAAAACAAGAGCCAAAATCACACTCTCAGCTTTAAGATCTGCAGCCACATGCCATCACAAAGCCGTGAATTTTCTAAGTATGAAGTGAGACAAAAACCACATTTGTTGTGTTAGCAAACATTCGGAGCAAGGGGAGATAAAACCATAGCATTTATACAGCGAAAATAAGAAAAATAATTTGGAAGCCATCTTATCGTTTTAGGTGGATTGTTTCCAAGATTTAGAAATGATGGGCCATGTGGCTCTCAGATACCATTCCCCCCAGAAACACGGATGGTCCAGCACGACAGCTATTACAATGACAAACTCTATCAGAGCGCTGCCCCCACACAGGCATTTGGCCTAAGAGCCCAGAGGGTAAAGGTCCGCTGTGGACCGATTAACAGAAACGCTGCAGGCAACCGTCTGGCTCTGGAATGCGCAGTGTCCACCCTCTTTACTTCGGCCAGTCAAGCTTCCAGCAAGATTTACTGAGTTGACTGTATCCCAGTCGCAGTGGTAGGACGCGGAGGTTTGCTAGTCATGTGTCTGATACAGTGTCTGCCTGAGTGGGTTTTACAGTTCACTTTGGTGTGTTGATGAATCATGGATTTCAGGGCCAGAACACATGGGCTTGCACTTGACTGATCCTCTAATTATCTGTGTGATACTGGGCAAATGATCTCATCCCTCCAGTATGCTCATCTGTGGAATGACAGTATTAACCGTCCTGTCTCATGTATTTGCTATGAGAATTAAATTAGTTACTCTGTGTACAAGTGTGTAACACCTGGCACTCATCATTATATAGGTTATTGGCTATTATTTTTCACTCCACCCCAACCCAGCAGTGCTATAAATATTGCTTAATATATAACATAATACCTAGTTTTATACAAGTCAGAGGTCCAGCAAAAGTCAAAGATCAGAAAAGCCTCTAGAACTTTTCTAATAACTGCGGGCATCTCAAGCCCTTCCTGTTTGCTCTGCACAGAAAATACAAGGAACACTAGGGCTATGACCCAAACAAGTTCACACTAAATATGATAGAAGACGTGCAAATAACAGCCAACCGCAGCAGAAGGCAGTGTCACCATTTCTATGAGACAGAAGAAAAAGATCATCATTATCATCCATCATGTCATTTATTCAGCCCTTATTATGGTGTCAGGCACAAAAACTCTTTAAATGTTATTCTAATCAACCTTCACAGCAGCTGGATGGAGTGAGTACTATTATTTTACCCATTTTGTAGATGAAGAGGCTGAAGCTCAGATAACTTAAGCCACTTTTCCCAAGCTATATGGATAGTTAGCAAAGATATGCCAAGAACTTGGGTCTCTCTGAGGCTAAAGTGCATGCTATTATAGTCTATTGAAGTCTTATGGTATTATGAGCACGTTGCCTGTATCATTAAGTGTTCTTCAAAAACATGTTTTTTAATGACTGCAAAGTGTCCAAGTTCATGTCTGTGCCATAATGTATTTACTTACCTTTTATCTGTCTTGACAAATATTTAGATTGTTCCTAGTCTCTTAGCCATATAAATGACTTGTGATAAAAATCTTCATGTATAAGCCTTTGCATGTAGGGTTGATTGGTTTCTTCTATAAACTGCAAGAAGTGGAGTCACCAGGCCAAAGTATTTGAATGTTTCTAAAGCCCATAATGCAAATTGTCCAATCACCTACCAGGAATGTTACAGCAATTTGTTCTCTCTCCTGCAATTTTTGAGCTTGCTTGTTTCACTGCATCCTTGCCAATCCTAATTACTAATATGTCTTTTTAAAGTTTCTTATCAATGTGCCAGATTTTTCAAAAGTCTGTTACTGATTTGTTTTTCAATTTCCACTGGGGTGCTTTAGGAGAAAACCATTACTTATTGAAAACAAAACATGTGGGCGATACTTTCACATTCATAACTACCTCTATCCCTCAGTCTTCTCCCTGCAGTTAACCACTGCTTTTCCCTTCATAGAATTCAATAAAACTCCAAGTCCCAATTTAATTATTACAATATTTGAGAAGTTTTTCCCGACTTGCTTAGCCAACATTTGTTTGGGCATGTGACATTATGTCATCTATTCCATCATAGTGGAATTACTATTTACCTCTCTCATCTCTTTAGATTATGAGCTCCTAGAGAACACATCCTCTTATGGTCTGATGGACATTCAGAATCCCCCAAATAGTGAAAAGTCTCATCAATGAAGTTAATTAGCACTTCCCATAAAAACATGGTGACTCTGGATTTCAATCAATTTTTCAGTGTTTGACTAAATTGCAAATTTATTCATCATTAATCAATAATGCTCTTGATGAGGTGCTATGGAATACTTTAAAAACTGAATCAAGACCTGTAGTGGTATTACCTTGCTCTAAAAGAAGTGTAGTGAGAGAAAATAAAACAGCGCTGCTGGTAATCAGAATGAGAAGTTCTATGGAAACAAAAACAATTGTTTCCAATGGGACATTAATAGGACCACATACAAAACGGCTCCCGGTTAATCCCAAGGTTAATCACTGCTGCAGGATGACGAGCCACGCCTCTTTTGGTGTATTTTCTGCTTTTCACCAATGCCCGAGGCAGCCCTGTCCCATCTTGTCTTCTCCCTGAAGTCAGTCTGGAGTTGGGTGCTATTCCCAGGTCCTGCTAAGAACCATGCACCAGAATCCAGACCTGTGAAAGCCCCTCCATGTACACTCCTACTGGGACTTCCAGCTGTTGGCCCAGAGTGCAGTTTCCCACGTGCAGTTCAGTTCAGTCGCTCAGTCGTGTCCAACTCTTTGCGACCCCATGGACCGCAGCACGCCAGGCCTCCCTGTCCATCACCAACTCCCGAAGTTTACTCAAACTCATGTCCATGGAGTCTGTGATGCCATCCAGCCATCTCATCCTCT
>JADEYB020000011.1:1602685-1624168 GCA_015832495.2 Alces alces
TTGCCTTTCTTAGGGATTGGAATGAAAACTGACCTTTTCCAGTCCTGTGGCCACTGCTGAGTTTTCCAAATTTGCTGGCATATTGAGTGCAGCACTTTCACAGCATCATCTTTCAGGATTTGAAATAGCTCAACTAGAATTCCATCACATTCACTAGCTTTGTTCGCAATGATGCTTTCTAAGGCCCACTTGACTTCGCGTTAGATAAACCTTAGTTTGACTGGACATGATTTCGGCTCATCTCCGGCTGGTGAACCTTGGTTTTGTTTGGTCACTACCTACATACAGATCTACACACACTGTGTGTGTGTGTTCTGTCACACACTTGGTTAATAAATGGAGATCACTCCCAACGTGCAGGCCTGAAACCCTTGTCAAAATGCTCAAGCTCTTACCATAAATGAGGAGGCAAGAGAGCTGCCTTAGAGAGAAAAATAGTGCAGGGTTAGACCTAGTTTCAATGATGTTAAGACACTCTCATTCTTCTCCTCATGGGTAGCTGGAAAAGTAGAATTCTAGCTCCTGAAAGAGAATTAGGTTGAAGTCAAGGATTTAGAAGTGATAATAGCAAGGTCGGGCCTTTATCTTGCACTCACTGTGTACACTTACTCTATGCCAGGATCTTTGCAAAACACTGAACACACACACACACACACACACACATTATGTATACACACACGGTATATAATTTCATTGGCTTTTTAAAAAGTCATGTCACTTAGCTGCTATAATTTTCATTTTATAAACAAGAACACTGGGTAAGAGAGATTAAAAGTAGCTGTGGTATCAGATTTGAATATAGTCAGGTTGACTCCATAGACTGTGCTTCTGCCTTCCCATCATACAATGAAGTTAAAGACTTCGATGCGGATATTGATAGAAGACAGGAGGTCCGATAATGTTGATGATGGTTGAGCTGTTTCTCTTCATTTTGAAGAACTGTCCTCACAAACTATTGAAATTAACCAGCAATATACATTTTCTAACTTCCTGGGCTTAGACTGTATTAAAAGCTGTCCACTTTAAGGACTTCCCAGGTGGCGCTAGTGGTAATGAACCCGCTTGCCAGTGCAGAAGATAGATACATATCGAGAGAGATGAGAGTTCGATTCCTGGGGTCGAGAAGATCCCCTGGAGAAGGGCATGGCTCCCCACTCCAGTGTTCTCGCCTGGAGAATCCCGGGGACAGAGGAGCCTGGCGGGCTGCGGTCCACGGGGTCGCGGAGCCGGCCACGCCTGAAGCGCTTCGGCGGGTAGTGTTAAGGTCAGACACGGTGGGAAGCAGCGAACACAGCTTTGCTTTGCTTAGGGGTCTTTTCAGGCGGAAGCGGCAATCGTGAAGACGCCAAGCTAATTTCAGAGAAATCGTTTGTCAGTAAAACTCTTAGAAAATATTTTTTTCTCTATGTGGTGTTTTAATGCAGTTTAATGCCCTTGGCTTTTTATAGATAAAAACATCAACGAGACTGCAAGGGGAATTCTGCCTCTCAGGGAGCCTGACTAATGTGTATAGGCTGCAATGCTGAAATAAAACTCAAAATGAGAATGTTTATCAACAGCAGGACTAGGGAGTCTGGCAAGGCCTTTTAAAAACCTAAACTCAGAGAACCTAGGAAATGAAGTCAGTATTATTCTCTCTCAAGGAGCACGCAATCCAAAAGAAAATGCCTGCTTCACTATAATGGTATAAATTAACAGAAGGCCTCTTCAGAGTGTGTGTTAGTGTGAGCACACACGGTGGGCCCCTTTGGCATTGCTAATAATGCTGCTTTTAAAAAATACCTAAATTCAAATATCAAAATTCAAATAATTACAAAGCAAACGAATCTAAAAATTCCATTATCAAAGTATTTTTAAATGTGAGAGGACCATATATGTTCTTATTTTTAAACACATTAAATATTAACAACAGATATCTTGGAAGGTCTAATAAGGATCATTATTTCAAGGTGGTGATATGTATAAAAATACATCAAGATATCTGCAACAATAGGTTTCTATTATGTCTATTGGTGGCAAAGTCATAGGAATTGCATATACTACGCTTTGTCGTCTGCACTCATAATTGAAAGAAATGCTGTGTTTCCCTTAGAGGCACTAAAAATAAAGATGCAATTAAAAAAAACATCTTACTACACAGACATCCACACCATACAGACACCAAACAACAGCAAAAACATCAACAAAAAACTACTGGAGTCTCCCCAAAGACCCCAAATTAAGATCCTATCAATATGTTTCTACTTTTGATACACAAAGTATCAAAAGATCCAAAATATAATACAAAGACACAATTTGTCTATTTCCTTAAAAGGTAAAGCAAATTAAACTATCCTACTGGGATTTCAAACAAAACTCTAATCACTTGAAAGAGAGAAAAGCTGAGAGAAACACTAAGAAATGCAAATACATCATCACAAGGAAAAACACTTTTTTTTTTTTTTTGGCTTCCCTAGTGGCTCAGATGATAAAGAATCTGCCCTGCAATGCGGGAGACCAAGATTCAATTCCTGGGTTGAAAGCTCCCTTGGAGAAGGGAATGTCTACACTCCAGTATCCTGGCCTGGAAAATCCCATGGACAGAGGAGCCTGGCTGGCTACAGCCCATGGGGTTGCAAAGAGGTGGACACAACTGAGCGACTAACACTTTCAGCTTTCAAGATGACAGATGTTCACTTAACCCATTGTGGTAATCACTGCACGGTATACGTAAATCAAGTCATCATGCCTCACACCTTAAACATGCAGTGCTGTGTGTCAATGATGTCTCAGTAAAACTGGAAGAAGTAATTAAAACACAAGAAACATGCTTGTGCATATGGGAATTTAACACCAAATTTGGAAATGAAGTAGCTAAGATATTTAGTACATAGTCACTCTTCACTGATCTCTGGGGTCTAGTAGCAGTGCAAAAAGCTAGCGCTATTTTGTATGATGTTTTAGATTTTAAAACATTGCTGTCAAAAACTTAAAAACATTATATTATTTTCTTTTTTCCATTTTTTCCTTTTTTCTGTCAGAGTCTCATTCTCTCTATTCCCTTTTCTTTTCATACTGTTTCTTCTGCAGGGATATTATTGATAGTTTATGTTATACATATTTATGAGATAAAAATACACTTGGGAAGTAAGTGTGTGTTAGTGAGTGTCCACTCGTTAGACTAATTGCTGAAGCTTTGAAAACAATACATTATTTGCATAAAATATGAGTTTCAACACTTGCAGTTCAACATCCCTCCCCACGTCCCCACTTAAGGAATAGTCCTCTGTAAAGCCCTCTGAAAATCTAACATAAAGAAGGATCCATTAGAAAATTTTTAGAACACTAAATGTGAAATATCGAAGTGCTACTATTTTACCAAAAATGTCCAAGCCTTTGTTCCAAGAGACATTTGTAGAAATGGGAATGAGCCTTAGAGTATGTAAAAGCAGAAACGGAAATACACAAAAGACTATTATTTTGGGGTCTATCTCTACCTCTAATAACTGACTATTTACAGATATTTAAAGTTTTCAAAGCTTTTTCCTCTCTTGAATGTGCCTTTTTGAGCTCTGACTGTAAATGTAAAGGAAAAGAATAGCCCTTTTATGTATTAATACAGTCTAAGAGACACACCTTCTGGTTCTAATTCCAGGATGGTCTGCACTTGGATCATGCTTAAATCTTTAGATACACTTTTTTAAAAATTCATTTATTTTTTAATTGAAGGATAATTGCCTTACAGAATTTTGCTGTTTTCTGTCAAACCTCAATATGATTCAGTCATAAGTACACATGGCCCCTCCCTCTTGAACGTCCCTCCCATCTGCCTCCCCACTCCACCCTTCTAGATTGTCACAGAGCCCCCGTCTGAGCTATCTGAGATGTACAAAAATCCCCGTTGGCCATCTACGTTACCTATGGTAAAGTAAGTTTCCGCGTTACTCCCTCCATACATCTCACCCTCTCCTCCCCTCTCCCTGTGTCCATAAGTCTGGTCTCTAAGTCTGTTTCTCCCTGCTGCCTTGCAAATAAATCCTTCAGCACCCTCTTTCTAGATTCCGCATATGTGCATTAGTATACGATATTTATCTTTCTCTCTCTGACATACGTCACTCTGTATAATGGGCTCTAGGTTCATCCACCTCATTAGAGCAGACTCAGATGCACTGCTTTTTGCGGCTGAGTAATACTCCACTGTTCACACGCACCACAGCGTCCTTGTCCATCCATCTGCCGATGGGCATCTGGGCTGCCTCCAGGTCCTAGCTATTGTGAGTGGTGCTGCGGGGAACGCTGGGGCACACGTGTCCTTCTCAGCCCTGGTCCCTCAGGGTATACGCCTAGCAGTGGGATTGCTGGGCCACAGGGTGGTTCTGTTCCTAGTTTTTAAAGGAATCTCCATACCATCCTCAATAGTGGCTGCATCCGTTTACATTCCCACCAACAGTGCGAGAGGGTTCCCTTTGCTCCACACCCTCTCCAGTATTAATTGTTTGTAGACTTTTTGATGAAGGCCATTCTGATTGGTGTGAGGTGATAATGAGATCCATTTTTTCTAAGCAGAGGAGAATGTAACACAATTTAGTAACATTTATGTCCAGCTTTACTTCTGAGAGGAGGAGGGAAAGGAGCTAAGCAGTGCTTCTGTGACAGACAGAACAGTATCCTTATTGATAATCTATTTCAGAAAAGTCCATTGCAAATGGTTTCGGTATTCTGTAGTCTCAAGGAAATCAAGGATGTGTCTCTATGTTTTTTACTTAATGAAAAGCTTATGGCACACTATTTCATATTTACAACTCTAGCAATATACAGATATTTTCAGAGATAATTTTTACATGATCTTTCATGATTATATAAAATTGACTGGATACTTATCTTTTTTAACTATAGCAAATGTTGAATAGGGATAAATACGAGAGGAAGGATATTAAATTTCAGATGGAAAATGAGAAATAAAACACTCGGCCATGTCTGACTCTTTGCGGCCCCATGGACTGTAGCCCACCAGGCTTCTCCATCCATGGGATTCTCCAGGCAAGAGGACTGGAGAATTTCCTTCTAGGGGATCTTCCCGACCCAGGAATCCAGCTTGGGTCTCCTGCATTGCAGGCAGATTCTGTACCAACTAAGCCACCAGGGAAGCCCATCAATAAGATTAAAAAGATATTAACAGAATGAAGAGAGAGGTGGGACAGAGGGAAGAAGAAGAGGAAAATTGAACATCAAGAAAAAAGGCCGTTTACTTCTGGCACCACAGCAAACTGGGTTTGCTTAAAAATTATCTTTTGCAAAAACATAAAAATATCGGATAAAATATGACACACATCCTTTTAATTATGTAAATGTAAGTTGTTGTTGTTGCTTACTCACTACATAGGTTAAAATACCAAAAGTAACAAGAGAAACCAAGGGGGACGACGGAGCAGCGTTAGAGGCTGCGGCAGCACTCACAGAGCTGGTGGGAAGGGGGCTTTTAAACATCTGCTTATTGATTTTGGCTGCACTGGGCCTTAACCAAGGCATGCGGGATCTTCGTTCTGACCTGTGAACCCTTAGCGGCCTCCTGTAGGATGCAGTTCCCTGGCCAGGGACCAAACTCTGGCCCACAGCATTGGACATGTGGAGCCTAGACACTTGACCACCAGGGAAGTCCCAGTGGATTGGGTTTTAAAAAAATCCACAAGAAAGACATCTAGACCTTGGGCTCAGGTGATGTGTGAAGTTGCTTTTGAAAATTAGACATAGATTTAGACTCAGTTTTAGACTCAATTTTAACTTTAAAAATCCTCATTCACTAACAATGGTTTGAAAGGGTAGACTGTTTAATAAAAACACTGTCAAAGGCACACCAGCGAGGTTTCCTTCTCATCCGTACCCTTTCTGTCCAGCTTTCACCCACTCCTATTGACAACCATTGTCCTGACTTTTCTATTTATCTTGACCATGCTTCTGTATGCAGAATGAGCAACATTATACCACATCTTGAATTCTTTCACTAATCAATATATTCTAGAAATCACTCCATAAATGTTTATAGAGATCAACTTCAATTTTAAACATCTGAGAAATAAGCCTTTTGTGTAGGTCTACCACAGTTGATTCAAATCAGGCTTTTATAGATATTTATTTGGGTTGTTTTCAAAATTATGCTATTACAAATAACACTGCATGAGCACCTTGTACATAAGGTATTCGGGTTATGTAGAGGTTTCTTGTCTGCGTATATAGCCATAAATGGCACCTACTGCAAGTTCAATGGGAAATGTTTATGTAGTTTTGATAAATAAAAATTGATGCTTTTGAACTATGGTGTTGGAGAAGACTCCTGAGAGTCCCTTGGACTGCAAGGAGATTCAACCAGGCCATCCTAAAGGAGATCAGTCCTGGGTGTTCATTGGAAGGACTGATGCTGAAGCTGAAACTCCAATGCTTTGGCCACCTGATGTGAAGAGCTGACTCATTGGAAAAGGCCCTGATGCTGGGAGGGATTGGGGACAGGAGGAGAAGGGGACGACAGAGGATGAGATGGCTGGATGGCATCACCAACTCGATGGACATGAGTTTGGGCAAACTCTGATAGTTGGTGATGGACAGGGAGGCCTGGCGTGCTGCGATTCATGGGGTCATAAAGAGTCGGACACGACTGAGCGACTGAACTGAACTGAACTGAACAAATTCTTCTCCAGAGAGGTTGTGTATGCCTATCAGCAATGTATGAGACTAGAAATTCTTCATAGTTTCATCAGTGGTATGCACTTTTTAATTTTTGAAATCTTGCCAGTCTGAAAGGTGAGAAAGATAGTTCAGTGTAGTTTTAGTCTACATTTTAAATTTACTAGTAAAGTTTAATAATCATCATTTGTATTTGTAAGACTATATGTATAAGTTTAATCTGAACCACCCAGATATTTTATCTACTCTTCTATTGGGTTTTCAGTAATCTTCTATTTCTTTAGGAGTTTACATGTTGGGGCTGATCACACTTTATCAGATAAAAATATCACAAAAACTGCAATGAGATATATATACACATATATATAACAGACACATGACACTTTCTCCCAGTTTGTCATTTATACTGTTCTTAGTTTATAGAGTTTTCTTTTTGTTCATACAAAATATTTCCTTTTATAATTTTATAGGGTTAAATTTATCAATCTTTTATCACATCTGAATTTTGAGTCTTATGTAGGCTTTCCCACATCCGGATTATAAAGAAGCTGAAGCATCTTTTCTTCTTGTCTTCTTTATAGAGTTTTTCTCTTTACTGTCGAATCTTTGATGAATCTGGAGTTCATTCTGGTGTTTGGTGAGAAGCAGGGTTCCGTTTTGCATTTTTTGTGGATAAGTAGCTGGCATATCCTTATTTATTTTTCAAAAACTAGTTTTACTTAGAGGGGCATTGGAGCCGAGACTCCTCATAAAATTCAGGCCTTCAGAGCACTGTTTTCAATATGAGGTAGATTGGAGAATATTCACCTGGACACAAAGGGAGATGACATGAAAACTTGCTTTTATTGGTCTGGGTTTTGGGGAAAATACTTTTTAGATCACAAACCAAAGCTCAACAGATAGAATCACTTTCATACAGATTTTGTTTTTCTAACCACAATGCAATCAAGCTGGAAGGCACGTTTGGTTCCATACAACGAAAAATGCAACAAAAATGACTAAAAGGTGAGTGGAAATTTTTGCACACAGTTTCAGTAACAAGAATGAAAATCAGGAACTGCTTAAGACTGAATAATTATGAAATTACTGCAAATCAAGACAAGTAATGATGAGCTACATCAGTGTGCATGATAAAAATTATAAATTAAAATTTTTATGTTAGAAGTCTGAAAATTGAGAGAGATGCCTAGCAGAGAACAGAATTAAAGCCACAATACATTTTAAAAGATTAGAAGGAAGAAAATAATAAACAACAGAAAATACAGAAATCAAAATATTAAAAAGTTGTACAAATATTAATATTAAGGGAAAATGTGAAGGAATCAAATCCTCATACACTGAGAAGAGGGAACTTGGTCCAACTGGTTTGGAGAATACTATGGAATATCTATTTAAGGATTCACTGTGTAGCACAGGAAACTCTGCTCAATATTCTGTTATAACCTGAATGGGAAAAGAATGGAAAAAGAATAGATACATGTATAACTGAGTCACTTTGTTGTACACCTGAAACTAATATAACATTGTAAATCAGTTAAAAATATAAAATAAAAGTTAAAATCCCAGTTACCCTAAGTCAAACAATCCTCAGAATTCTTATTGTGTGTACAGTGTGTTAAAATATATGTGAAATGTTTATTCCAGTAATGTATGGAATAGGAAAAATTGTAAATATCCATATCTACTAACTGGAGAATGAAAAATAAATTGTAGTTTATTCACACAATAGAAAATAATACAATAAAAATGATTCATTAAAAAAATAATTTCAAGGAGAAATTAAGTTGCAGAAAGTGAAAGTGAAAGTCCTTCAGTTGTGTCCAACTCTTTGTGACCCCATGGACTATACAGCCCGTGGAACTCTCCAGGCCGGAATACTGGAGTGGGGAGCCGTTCCCTTCTCCAGGGGATCTTCCCAACCCAGGGATCGAATCCAGGTTTCCCATATTGCAGGCAGATTCTTTACCAGATGAGCCACAAAGGAAGCCCAAGTTGCAGAAGGTTATGGCTAATATACAATTTGCAGAAAGTTTAAATATAAAATTAAATAGTAAAATGCAGGATTTTTAAATGCCAAAATCTAGATAGTGGCTACTTGTGGCTTAAGAAAAGAAAGGGTATTTTATTTATTTATGTATTTTTCCATTTATTTTTATTCGTTGGAGGCTAATTACTCTACAATATTGCAGTGGTTTTTGAAAAAGACACACAGATGTACAGAACAGACTTCTGGGCTCTGTGGGAGAAGGCGCGGAAGGGCATTTTAAAGCGGCCCTGAGGCTCACCCACCGCAGCAGCGCTTCTCCCTTCTGCGATCGGAGTGGAGTGGGGTTACGGTGCTGCGTTAGTGCCTGGAGCACGGCACAGTGGGCCAGCTCCACATGTGCCCTTTTCCAGATTCTTTGACAAGGCCCAGTTCCCTGTGCCATGCAGGAGGCCCTTCTTTGTCACTTCTTTTATGTGTGGTGTGTGCCTGCTCATCCCAGACTTCTGGTTTACCCGTCCCCCGGCCCTTCCCCTTTGGTGACCCTAAGCTTGTCTTCTATGTCTGTAAGCCTGTTTCTGTTCTGTAAATCAGTCAATTTTTTATCATTTTTTAGTTTCCACCAAAATGTGAAACCACATGTATCTGTCTTTCTCTGTCTGCTTCCTTCTGCAAATGGTTGCATTGTTATGTTTTATTTCTTAAGTTTGGTAATGGGTATATAGATTTCTTGGGGCTTCCCTGGTGGCTCAGATGGTAAAGAATCTGCCTGCAATACGGGAGACTTGGGTTCGATTCCTGGGCTGGGGAAGACCCCTCCTCCAGGGGATCCCCTGGAGGAGGGCATGGCAAGCCCCTCCAGTATTCTTGCCTGGAGAACCGCATGGACAGAGGAGCCTGGCGGGCTACAGTCATGGGGTCGCAAAGCGTCAGACACCACTGAGTTACTAAGGACAGCACACGTGTAGATTTTGATTCCACTGAATCTATGGCTTTGTAAATAGTATAATATCAAAATATGATGAAACAAGCAAAATTAAAAAATTATAAGGGAACAGGATATAAATAGAATAACAGTAGGAATAGAAACAGTAGAATGGAGACAAAAAGAATCAAGGAGAAGCAGGAGAATGGAGGAACAACGTCCCTTCTGACTTGGGATCAAAGTCTTACAACGAGTCTCGTCATCTTCCTGATTGCATTTGCCCTGAGCAGCCTATTGCATGAAGACAAATGAACAAAAGAGAGCAAACAAAAACCCTCTAAGAGACAAGATTAAAAGATGACAGTGAATAGAACGTGAAGAAAATTTACTCATTCTAAAAAGTAGTATGTATGATAAAAGTAGGGTACCCATGGAGAGCAGAATAATAAAAGGTTAGGGAAGAAAGACCCAGAGCTATTTCGGCTGCTCTTGCCGTGTGCACATAACCCCCCATGTCACAAGACAAAGAGTATTTACATAGTTAGCTCTGGGACAGAGCAAAATCCACAAGAGTTGCATACACAGAATTTGCCAACATAATTCTCTCTGCCTCAGCGAGGAAAGAAACGCCAGTGAGGCAGGAGATAGATGGGCTCTTGGGCCAGAAGTTGGTCTTTGTCAAGGGGAGTGAGACTGAAGCTTTGTTCTCACCCGTGCATGCCAAGGACAAAGCTGGAGGAGAAGCTGAACTCTGCAGAACTAAAGGGATAAGATGACTACTCCTGAGGTCAAGGAGAATGTCCCTCTCGGCACAGGCTCAAGAGGGCTTCTTGGGAGTCCAAATGGGAAGGGGCACCACCCCATAATAAGTGTGGACATATTCCCCAGGCTTCTGCAGTGGACTCCATCGCAGCAAAAAGTTGTGCATGCATGTTGGGGAGTATCCTAGAACATATCAGATGTGAGGAAAGAAACAAGATAATTAGTCAAAGGTAAAAAAGATCCTTTTCCAGTAGTCATGTACAGATGTGAGAGTTGGACCATAAAGAAGGCTGAGCACTGAAGAACTGATGCTTTCAAATTGTGGTGCTGGAGAAGACTCTTGAGAGTCCCTTGGACAACAAGGAGATCCAACCAGTCAATCTGAATATTCACCTGATGTTGAAGCTGAAGCTTCAATACTTTGGCCACCTGATGTGAAGAGGCGACTTATTGGGAAAGACCCTGATGCTGGGAAAGACTGAAGGCAAAAGGAGAAGGCATTGGCAGAGGATGAGATGGTTAGATAGCATCAGTGGCTCAACGGGCATGACTCTGAGAAAATTTGGGGAGATAGTGGAGGACAGAGGAGCCTGGCATGCTACATTCCATGAGGTCACAAAGGCTTGGACATGACTGGGAAACAGCAACCAAAAAGATCCAGCAGAACTGTCCTATATGAGGGCTTTGAGTCACCTCTTTCCTGGGCTCCTCTCCATTAGAGAGAATGCCTGTACCCTTTCTCTCGGGGTGGGTATTTCTGCCTTACTTCTGTCTTAAATACACAAACTGTTTCTCTCTGTGCTCTCCCACTTACTGTGCTGTCTCTAACAATAAACTCTGGACCTATCTCTGCAGTTTCTGCCTGCTTGAAACAAGAGCCAGGGAACTTTTCTTCTAACCTCTAGCCCCTGGTGTTCTAACAGCTAGGGCCCCTGGTTTTCACCCAGCCCACTGAGGTTCCACTCCCGGGCAGTGAACTAGGAACTCTCTGGGACCACGCACGGCTGTCTCTCTGAGGTCTTTCACACCAGGCATGAGTGTTTACTCCCAGTATCAGTTCACTTCTAAAGCAGCCCTTGAGTTTCCTGAGGGGAAAGAAAGGAGATCTGCTGCGTTTGCTCTGCTTAGACTCAAATCTGCATCCCTGCCTGTCTAGAGGCTGGGAGTACAATATGAGATAGTTGTGATAAACACATTTCAAGCCTAGAAATCCACAGTCTAAGTCTCTCTGATGGGGTCAAGACTGACACGAGGCTCCCACTGACCGAATACCACAAAAACATCTTGCAGCCAGACTGGATTCTATGAATTCATTGCATCTCACCAGCAGAAGAAACCCAGGTGGACTTTTTTTCCACGTGCATCACGCTCTCCTCATGAGAACTGAACAATGTCCATGCTTCTGTAAGAATAATTATTTGGACAAACATTGTTTATCTTTGGAATAGGCAAAATAATGGAAGCAGAACTATTTCAATAAATCTTGTCTGTTTTTTTTTTCCACTCCTTCCTTTCTCCTGTATCCACCCCCAGTGAAAATATTATCTATTAAGAACTAAAGGTACATGGCAGAATCCTAGACAGAATATTTTACCAGATTATAACTGAAAATGTTTCACTACTAATATAACTCATTGGAGACATAATACATGGCTTCCTACAAGTTTTGTTAATGAATCTTCCCTAAATTGGTCCCAGAAGCATAATAAATGATTAGTTAGAGCTTGATTTATTTTTGCACATAACTGCAATAATTTATGAGTAAATTCCACCATTCACTGTTTCCAAAATATTTAAGTATATGTAAGCAAAAAAAGTCCCTAGTAGAAAGCTTTTCATGGAAATAAATACAACGTATGACAAGATGGCTATTTTAAAGCACCTGAAATATTGAAGAACAGTATATTTATTCTTAGAAAACAACACACATGTGTAAACTTCACCAGAGTTTAATTGGCTCTTCCCAAATATGTCTGTCATTAAAACAGAAGCAAACCGCCCAAGAATAGACTCAATACCGGACTGTTACCCACCTGACTACATGTCCTCACACTGATGAGTTCAAGACAAGAAGGCTCCATCCCTTTCTATCATCAGATTTAATTCACAAAACACTATAATTTGATATTTCTTAGAAATTTTAAAATTTTGATGCATAAAATAAAGTCCTGGATGAAATCTAACTAATAGTAAATTAGGAAAGTAAATAAATATGGTTATAAACATCAATTGACACAAAAATCAAATCTAGAAAACAGTCATTTAATGCAGACAATAATGTCTTGTAGAAGGTAGGAAATGATTATGATTCCATTTTAAGGGGGGAGCTATTGGGACATGCGGGGATGCAGCAATTTTACCCAAGAGCCCATCTTTGCTAAGGTGCAGAGCTGAAATTCAGGTCTTCGAGACTTCTGATTATGCTACTCAAAAAAACCTTGTATTTTACATCACATATAAATAAACCATTTTAAAAAGGACCCCAGCAGGTAGTGGCTTTCTTCCTCCTCCCTCTCTTTCTATCTTTTATTTCTTTCAGGTAGTAATAGTTCAAGATACATGAAACAATCAATACATGTGCATGATATTGTCAAACTTTCTACAACAAGGATTCCTATCTTGGAATCCAGAGATCCTACCCCCTTTCTGAAATGATTGACACCATTTCACTTGCATTTTTCTGGGGAGAAGAAGCACCTTTCTTCAACACCATGTTCTTAAAAGGGTACATGGTCCACCTCCTCCCTGTCATCTTAACGAGTTACTGCCCGAACTCTTAACATTCATAGGGTGAGACTGAAACGCACAGCACTTTCTAAACTTCATCCAAAGTATTGATCCCATTAATCAATCAAAGATTTGGCTACTCCTGTACAGTATATTCTACAAATGTGTTTTAACACTAAGAGCTTATTTGCATTCAGTTATGGAAGTTTGCTCATCCAATCCCTTTCTCCCTCTGTCCCCCCTGCCTCCCTCACCCCCTCTCTGCTTCCACATTCTCTCTCACTCTTTCCTCCAGTAAATGCACATGCTTTAGAAAATGCCCCACAGTTGGGAATAACAGTGAATAAATTGTGGCCCCTAGATTGCAATCTAATAAGAACAGCCTTTGCTATCAAAGCAGGATTGAACATGGCTATCATGAGATGGGGATATTGTATAACACGGCAGCTTGGGGGACAGTTTCCAGAATGGGCATCACTTTCACGCCCACTCAGCAAGGAAGTAAATGGCTTATTCTTGTCTTTTGAAGCATCTTGATTCCACTAGGGGTGTCCACCCATCACGTTAGGGCACAGACTTCAGAACATTCTCCAGGTCAGTTCTGTCTACATTTAAGTATTGGCAGTAGACTATATTTATTAAAAACACATACAGAAATTTGAGACTTTCTCAATCAAAAATGATTGCAGGCTCCTAGTCAGAGACTGTTGACTTGACAACGGTATTGAGTGTTTTCTATCTCCCCAAATCTCATTAGAATAATAGGAAAAAATGGTAGAGTAAACATAAATGAATATTATCCATGAAAAGTAAAGGAGGAACATTAACAGAACACAAATTTGAGGAATTTATGGAAGTTTTAAAGTATATAAGCTCAAACCTAAGGTAAAACCCAAAAGAGCTAAGAAATGTATAATCAGCACAGGTTAAAATAGGATCAGTGCTTAAGAGCTACAATTATGCTTGACTATTGAAAAAATATATAGGCTTCAAGATACATGAAGTACAAACTTCAAAAAAACACTTGCTTAAATGTCTTTGAACTTAAAGTTTTAATAACTGCCTTAGTTATAACACACAGCATATACAAAAGTTCTACTACATTTGTTAATGAGTTTAGATAGTCTTCCTTGCAAGAATTTCCAAGTATGATGATTACTGAGAAACCAGAGCAAATGGTATTAAGTCAGCTGCACGTGTGTGTGCCAAGTCACTTCAGTCATGTCCAACTCTCTGAGACCCTATGGACTGCAGCCCTCCAGGCTCTCCTGTCCATGGGATTCCACAGGCAAGAATACTGGAGTGGGTTGCCATGCCCTCCTCCAGGGGATCTTCTCCCACTCAGGGATCAAACCCACATTTCTTGTGGTTCTTGCGTTGGCAGGTGGATTCTTTACCACTTATCCACCTGCAAAGCCTGTTAAGTACATGTTGCTAAATAAAGTGAGCAGCTCCTTAGGAAACACACAGTGGACGAAGAGGCTGGAGGATGAAGCTGGCTCAGACCCCAAGGAGCATTTGGACCCTCGGCTAGCAGAAGAGACTCCCTTCTTTAGAGCACAGGTGCTCCACAGTCACATGAGACATAAGACAACTGGACTCAGGTTTCCGGCAGCATCCTGTAGTTAACCACAGGGATGTTCAAGAGCACTGAGCTAACAGCCTCCATCAGTAGGTTTGGTCAGTCACCACTTAGTTACATTTCTAAGCCAACTGTCCAAAGCACCAAATGCTCGCAGAAAACCACTGGCAGGAAAGACTGAAAACAAGGACTAACCCTGAGAAACGGGGCTAAATCAGGAGTGAGAAGAAATCTTGGAGAAAAATAAGTGTATGACTTGTATCTTCAAAGGTTTGCAAGATGTTACTATAGCACCCAAAATAGACCTGTTCTTTAAAAGACAAATCCCAAACCAAAATCCCAGTTTACTTTTCCCAGAAATTAAAAGCATGGCTGCTGAAATTTAAAACAGGCTGGGGGAGGGCAAATGGGAAGGAGAAAGAAAGAGAAGAAAACTCAACAGAAGTATAGAATTACCATTGGCAAACCAGAGTTCTAGAAGTTTAAAGGGCTTCCCAGGTGGCTCAGTTGGTAAAGAGTCTGCCTGCAAGAGACGCAGGTTCCATCCCTGGGTCAGAAAGATCCCCTTGAAACGAAAATGGCAACCCACTCCAGTATCCTTGCCTGGAGAATTCCATGGACAGAGTAGCCTGGTGGGCTACAGTCCATGGGGTCACAAAGAGTCAGACACAACGGAGTGACTAAGACTTTCACTTTCAGAAGTTTAAAGCAAGAAAAGACATCCAAACACAGAATACAGAGGTATCAGTACATCCCCACACCCCTCACTCTTGAACAGTGTGATCTCCAAGGATAAAAAAGGGACTCCTATGAGCTGCCAGTGAGAAGGCAGAAAGGCTACCTAGAAATAATATGAACCAAACTTGTTTGTAACAAGAGATGCTAATAAAACAAAACCAAAACAAAAGATAAATTACCTGTGGTCACAGATGGTTGTGAGAACTTGGCCATAAAGAAGGCAGAACACCAAAGAATTGATACCTTCAAACTGAGGTGCTACAGAAGACTCCTGAAAGTCCCTTGGACAGCAAGGAGGTCAAACTAGTCAAGCTTAAGGGAGATCAATCCTGAATATTCCCTGGGAGGACTGAGGCTGGAGCTGAAGCTCCGGTATTTTGGTCATCTGATGGGAACAGATGACTCATTGGGAAAGTCCCTGATTCTGGGAAAGACAGAAGGAGAGGCGGGCATCAGAGGATGAGACGGCTGGACGGCATCACCAATGCAATGAACATGAGCTTGGGCAAACTTTGGGAGATGGTGGGGGACAGGGGGCCAGGTGTACTGAAGTCCACGGGGTTTGCAAAGACTGGTACACGAGTGGGCGAATGAACAACAAACATACACCCACTCTCCAAAATATTCAAAATTACAATCCCTGGAACTTTTAAAAATCAATTACTTTTAATAGGAGGATAATTACTTTATAATATTGTGATGGTTTCTGCCATACATCAGCATGTATCAGCCACAGGTATACATTTTCCCTCCCCATCCTGAACCCCATCCCTCCTCCCTCCCCACTGCATCCCTCTGGTTGTCCCAAAGCACTGGCTTTGGGTGCCCTGTTTCATGCATCTAGCTTACACAGGTCATCAATTTCATATGTGGTAATGTACATGTTTCAGTGCTATTCTCTCAAATCATCCCACCCTCGCCCATCCCACTGAGTCCAAAATTCTGTTCTTTAAATCTGTGTCTCTTTTGCTGCCCTGAATGTAGAGTCTTGGTACCATCTTTCTAAATTATATATATATGTGTGTGTTAATACATAGTATGTGTCTTTCTCTTTCTGACTTACTTCACTCTGTATAATAGGCTACAGGTTCATTCACCTGATTAGAGCTGACTCACACTTGCTCCTTTTTATGGCTGAGTAATATTCCGTTGTGTATACAAACCGCTACTTCCTTATCCATTCCTCTGCTGATGGACATCCCGGTTGCTTCCATGTCTTAGCTCCTGCAAACAGTGCTTCAATGAACATTGGGGAACATGTGTCTCTTTCAATTCTGGTTTTCTCAGGCTATAGGCCCAGCAGTGGGATGACTGGGTCGTGTGGCAGTTCTGCTCCCAGTTTTTTAAGGAATCTCCACACTGTTCTTCATAGTGGCTTACCAGTTTGCATATGAAATATGACATGTGTATGCAAATCAAAAAATGAATTGAAGGGAAAAATAAAGACAGATGTACAAGAAATAATAAAGAGCAGACAAAGCTGCTGCGAATAGAGATTAACAGTGTATTTGTTAATAATGGGGTTTCTATGTAAATATTCACAAAACAAATACAGAATGCAATAAAAATAGAAATTAATAAATGGTTGACAAAAGTAACTTTTTGGAAACAAACTTTACACAAATTTTTTAAAAAAGTAAAGACTAAAAAATAATCTGAGAAGTGTTTACACTTTATTTATTTTTTAAAAATTTTTTTAGTGTTTACACTTTAAAGTGGTTCTTACAAAGGTTCAGGAACTGAATTAGTGGCAGAAGAAGAGAGAACTCTCATTTTATATATGTCTTTATTGCTTGAATTATTTATAATAAGCATATATTATTCTTTTTTGTAAACATTAAACATAGCTGTCAGCATAGGATGGATCTATTTGCTATTTATCTAAGAAAATAATTTATAGAGAAAGATGCTAAAGAATTACTTGCTAATTAAAGGATTTAATTTAAAGCAAATAGGTTTAGTGTCGAGCATTACACAAAATGCCAGTGGATTCATTTTATGGGAAAGTTTCTTCAATTTACTATACCATGAATTAGCAGATAAATATTGATAATAACTGGATTGTAAGCACACACAGGGCACTGTAATTTTCCTGTTCCATAAGGTAAAAAGATACGAACTCTTTCGTATCATTGACACCTAAGGCAACTTGACAGAAAATACCTAGGCTTGTCACAACTTTTTCCTGATTATCTTTGTCTCTTTCTCTGCAGCAATCATGCTGAAAAACCTTGTCTCCACCCTCCTTAGATAGCCGCACTCCTCCCTGGAATTCATTTCCAACCATTTGGTTTTTATCAATGTGTTTATCAATGGTGACTCTCAGTACCTTTCCTGCCCATTCATCCGATCAGGGACCTTTGTACGTACACATCTTCGCCCAGGACTGAATACAGACATCAATACCTCTTGTCTGTTTCTGCCTTCAAGGGCTTCCTTGCAGAGACCATCTGGCCCCTGGTTCTCGGTCTTTTTCTTGTTTTCACCATCCTCGTATATTCTTTCAGCATTACCTCCAATAATTGACCACCATTTCCTGGCTTCCCATGATTACCTCTTGAATTCAGCCTTGTGCTTTTTTTAACTTCATTTATTTTTAAGTGGAGGATAATTGCCTTATAATATTGCATTGGTGTCTGCCATACATCAGCATGAATCAGCCATCGGTATACATGTTGCCCCTCCCTCTTGAACCCCACCCCCAAGTCCCACCCAGCCCCTGTGGAGAACAGCATGAAGATGTCTTTAAGAACTAGGAATAAAGACCACCATGTGACCCAGCAATCCCGACACTGGGAGCACAGGTACTCCCACCTCTTTGAGAACTTTCTACAGTTTGCTGTGATCCACACTGTCAAAGGCTTTGGCACAGTCAATAAAGCAGAAGTAGATGTTTTTCTGGAGCTCTCTTGCTTTTTTAGGGTGACACTTTTGTTAAAGTCCATTTTGTCTTCTATTAGTATAACATACCTGTTCTTCCTTTTAGCAGATCTCTCTTCAGCTCTGTTTCAATTTTTCTGTCATTATATTTTCACTGTATCCTTTGTAAAGAACTCAAATTTCCTCTATTTTTGTTTCCAATTTTGTCAAAAATTTCTGTACTATACCTGGAAAAGTAGTATGTTCATATTTAGTTTGATTGATTTAGGTTTATTTTTACCATTTGTTTGAAGTTAATCATTGCTTTTTCCCTTTTATCCCTTTCTGATAATCTATTAGATTTATAGATTTTAATTTATTCACCTTTCCCTTCTATACTCATTTGTAGTTAATCACTTCACTATTTTTAATGCCTTTAGCAGTTACATTTAAATGTTAAGCTCCACACTTGGCAACAAAGTCTAACATTTCTCCACCCATTTTCATCTTATGGCCTTCTGATATTTTAGCATGCCTTATTCTATCAAAATTAAAATGATTTTATTCTTTAACCATCTATATTTGGATTTATTAATACATTCACCTATATGTTTGAACTGAATTCCTCTTTGCATCTAACTTGTTTGTTACAGATTCAATTTCTTTCTGAACTACAACTTTGGTATTTCTTTCAGCAGAGGTCTATGAAGGGAAAATTCAGATTTTATCCTGTCTTCATTTCAAATTTCCTGTTAAATGCTATTAAACTGGGTATAGAATTTTATGATATACATTTTCCATTAGTACTCTGAAGATATTTCACTAACTTCTGCTTGATATAAATTCAAATAATCAAATTAATTTTTTGGAGGTAAAACTGTCTTTTCTGCTGGCTTCTTTTTAAATGCTCTCTTCATTTTGATTTTCTTTTTAAGATATTTTGCACTATCAATCACTCTATTTAAAACTATGCATAATTATGCATAACTAAGGATATATATATTTATATATAAGCCTATGCAACAACAAAGACCCAGCACAGCCAAAAATAAATAAATAAATAAATAAATAATTTTTAAATGATGAAATCTGCCTATTAATGTACCTATTGAGTTTTAACTGTCTGTACTACATTTTTGTTTGTAATTATACCTGATAAGTTTATAATTCTCTAGTTGATTTTCACTTTCTCTTCTGTGACATTTGCTAGTTCTTCTCTATCCCTCAAATGATTTGAGAAATCAGGCTTCTAGTTTCTTTGAGAAGATCCCCTTCTATCCAGTTTTCAAGTGTGACTCCTCCGAGCCCTGTGTTTGCTTTGTCTCCCTCCCTGTGGTCTATTCCCGAGTGTCCATCGTGTCTTACCCTCAGTCTGTGTGCCATTAGAATCCTGCGTGCCCTGGGTTGTGGGCGTGTCCTAAAGATGTTTGATCTTTGCCTTTACAGAGTGATCCGTTGTTTCACAGAATTCGGTGGTGTTTAAAATGTTCATTTTTAAAGTTGAATTCACAATTCATAAGCTGTGTAAATTTGGACTCTTTACCTACTGAGCCCAGGTCTGAAGTGTAATTTTCACAGCCCTCTCTCTATCCACACATTCACTTACAGGCCTGATAGATAGAAAAACTGCTTGCCACTTCCAGTTTCACAGGTAGAGCTATTTAAATCCTCTTTTACTGAGGAGATATGCCTGTAGGATCCTGGCTTCATGTAGGAACCTCTATTCCAGTCTCTGATCTCCTATCCACAGGTGGGTAATAAGCCAAGGTGCTATGACACAGGACCTGTATCTGATCTGAAATTCTCCAGAGCGAGGCATTTGCAACTTGTTTTTGGAATAAGAATTTAATTAAGTTAAAATATGTATTTTTTTTAAATTACTGTTACATTTTCACATGTTTTTACCCCTATGGACAAGGACAGGAAAGCTCATTTTAATTCATTCAGATACATTCAGGAAAGGGCATCAATTATGTCACTGATGACTTGACTGTCTGACCCCCCTCATGTATTAATGGCTAAACTTCTAGCATTTACAAATTCAATAGAGGTACTAAATGAAGTTGTGTTTTATGAATCACAATTATGTACATGAGTACTGTAGGCAGGGTTATATAAAGCATAATTATTCAACCTAATTCTATAGGAAATCCTTTTATGTATGTCTCAAATTCTATAGAATAAAAAAATTTTTTAGGTCTCTGTGACCAATACGTCTACACAGGACTCCACGAACCCCGCTCCCCACACCCCCTACCAGTGCCAACTAACTACTGGGTTGGCCAAAAATTTCATTCAGGTTTCCATACTCTGGCATGGAAAAACCCAAGGCATTTTCTGGCAAACCCAGGATCTCGGTGCCTGAGGCTATGCTTTCATACACCTCCTCCATTCAGGGCTGGCTCCACAAGCCTGCACTCCTATACACAATCTGCGGCGACCAGTGAAAATGAAAATGGGAGGCCCTTTTTGCAAAGCATAAGAATTTCAAGACACAAAGCAGAGCATCAGGCTGCCTCCTCTGTCTACTGCTTCTGGACTTGGTAAACCAAATTCATGTGTTCATTCAATGTGTTTATGATTTATGTTTTCCATGTCTCAAGTGCTAGGACAGAAAATGAACCAGAAAATAATATTTGCAATTAAATGACTGCATAAGCATTTTATAAATGTTCTACTAATTAAGTTAAAATTAGCAACTCTGTTGATTTTAAAATGAAATGTATAAAATTACCAAAAGGCAATACAAATAATATTCAATTCATATTCTGCTCTAAGAATCTAAGGAGGGATAAGAAAGCAATCTTAAGTGAACAATGCCAAGATATAGGGGAAAACAATAAATAGAATGGGAAAGACTAGAGATCTCTTCAAGAAATTTAGAGATACCAAGGGAACATTTCATGTAAAGATGGGCTCAATATAGGACAGAAATGTTACAGAACAAACAGAAGCAGAAGATATTAAGAAGAGGTGGCAAGAACACACAGAAGAACTATATAAAAAAAGATCTTCATGACCCAGATAACCACGATGGTGTGATCACTCACCTAGAGTCAGACATTCTGGAATGCGAAGTCAAGTGGGCCTTAGGAAGCATCATTACAAACACAGCTAGTGGAGGTGATGGAATTCCAGCTGAGCTATTTCATAGCCTAAAAGATGCTGTGAAAGCACTGCACTCAATATGCCAGCAAATTTGGAAAACTCAGCAGCAGCCATAGGATTGGAAAAAGTCGGTTTCCATTC